>JAYKAV010003074.1:313148-400657 GCA_035582835.1 Phoebastria nigripes | reverse complement strand
AAATCACTGCAAGTGAAACCGCTAATACCTGTTTTTTTTTTTTTTAAAATAGCCATCATAAAACTGCTGTTGATTATACTTGAGTAGACTGTCATCTATATGTATTTGAATATGTTTTCCCACTAAGATAGTAAAACACAAGTGAGACTGAGCTATTTGGTTGAAAAATGTAATGAGAGAGCTGAGGGACTGGAAAGGGAATGATATGCATGTACTGCAGTAGTCTTCGCACAGCTTTTAAATTCTGCAGGGGTTCCAGTAAGGCAGTTTCCTATTGTTTTACTATGCTATATTTGTAGTAAATGTGTGAAAATTTCCTAGCCAAGCTTTTAAAAATAAAGGATCTCTATACCATGCTGTTTTGTAAAATTTTTCAACATTTCCACCTCCCTTGAACTTGATGAAAGCTGCTTAGGGCTAAGCACTTTTGAAGCATATTTCTGCTTTTTAAGTTGCCAGTGTAGAAGGTTTTTTATTTTAAGAGTTCCTTACTCTCAGAAACACTACTGGCAAATAAGAAAGTAAGATTGTGATTCTGTCAAATGTGCAGTAGTTAAAATTGTCAAATCCGACAGAAGATTTTGGTAAGCAATTAGGGCATGTCAGAGGTACTCGTATCTAAGCTCCATATCCAGCTTATTGCTCAGATCCTCCAATTACTGTAGTGTAAGTCCTTTGTGGAAGGCAAACTGTCTACAAGGAAGGACTGTCCATATGAAAGAGCTATTTTTTAATGTCTAGAAGCTTGCAGAATCTAAATTGTAACTGAGTTTCTACCCCATTGTGTATTTTTTTTCCCCTGTATTGCTTGTTCATTGCTGAGTATTGTGCGGAAATAAAGGTTTGATTTTTGCGTGGTATAGCAGCTTGGGGCACTTTGTGACAAAATCACGTTTTCTGTGTATACTCTGAAATGTTTCAGAACAGGAGCCATAGTATCAGTTCACTCCATGCAAATATTGCCTTTACAAACATCGTGGAGGAAGAGGGACTCTTTTTTAGAGCTTGTATGGTACAATGATTTTCTGTTTTAATTAATCTCTTTACTGAAATAGCTTTTTTGTATTAGTGAGTATTTTTTAAAGAGGAGGTAATTTCTGAGAGTAAATTTAAAACAAAATTTAAGATATACTCATGCCTTTCAAAGAGACATTGGCAATGCAGGTTACGCTTCATTTCTAATAATTTTCACTGACTAGATTTCAGGTGTGTCTTGTACACTGTGCGAGTGTATAAAGGGCACAGCAGGAATTGGTTCACAAACATCCAGAACTAATCACTTGTGTTCTACAATTTAAGTTAAAGAATTTGGAATCTATAGATAAATAACAGTCTTCTATATTTGGCAAAGAGTGAGACACAGAACACACTTAAGGGTTACATACTTTGACCACTGTACGTATTTCTAGATGTAGTTAATATTTCTAAGGTATGCTTTCATATATTGCAGGTTGATTATCATCAAGATTGTTAACCCAAAGGTCAAATAAATTAAGAATATCTTCTGTAATTGTTTCTTCATGTTTTTCTTTTTTAATATTTTGTCCTCCAACATAGTTAAACCCATATTCCGGAATCTTTTAAAAGGAAAAACAAAAAAAAAAAGGAATAAAGGTCTACTTTTCCAGACGTAATTTGATCTGTAATTTTGAGCGTCTTCATGTTTCTGTGTCCAACTATGAGGGATTTTAAAGAGGCAGAATATTCAGAAAGTGACATCTCCCTTTGGAAACTAAAGCTCTTAAATTACTTAGAAATAGAGGCATCAGAAGCCTTTCAGAAGTATTTTAGCCATAAGTATTAATTTGGCTAAAACACTAGCTCACTTGCATAGAAACATAGAATCATATCATATAAATTGCAGTAACATTTCAAAATAAAAGCGCTTTAGATTTTCAATAGGAGGTAGAAAACTCCTTAAATATCACTTAAAACTTCCTTTTCTGTTTCATGACAAATACGTGATTTGTTGGTTTTATTATAATTAAGTTATTGACTCAGTAGATGGCACTCTTCCCTCTGAGTCACCAAGGTGCCTAGGTCATCTGTATTTAAGATTCCCTTTTTTAAATACAGTATAGAATTGATCCTGACTGGTTCTGGTCATTAGAACAAGAATATCACTTGTCATATTCTGACAAAATTTCTGTTTAATTATTACATTCTTGCTTGTCTCAGTCTTGGTTATTACTGCTGCTGAATAACATTTTTTTTTCTCTGAACTGTTATGTGTGTTAGTGTTAAAATAGTTGTAACACTCCCATATACGTACGTTCATCCACCCTCCATTCCCCAGCTTGCACCTAACAGGGCCTGATTGTCAAATCTTTACTCCCTTAACTGTCTTACGACTTCAGTAGAGTTGTTTTCATACTAAGATGAAAATTCCCTGTGTAAAACTTATCGATCAGTTACCTTTCAGTAAATTTTGTGTGAGACACTGAGGCGTGCAGTTGTGCTGATACTCTGCGCTCATAGTATCAAAACAGGATCTCTTGCCATGGCTTCTTATCTGCTTAAAGGCCTGATTCTGCTGCTACAGACATAAATGCAAATCACCAGTAAACCACTTTAACTGTAAAATACAGTCTTTAAATACATGCTCATCATGTGTATGTTACTGAAATTCATTTGAAAATTGAATTTTACTACCAATATGCTTGGGTCATACAAAGTTAAAATCTTACAGTTTTGACTGTCAGTACCTTTGTCCATGCTATGCTGTGGATGTCTATGTCCCCTGAACCAATGGCAACAAGGGAAGTTGGGCTTCACGCTCTCTTTCATTATTCTTACTACTTATGCCAGAGACACCGAACTCCTGTATGATCCACAGATTCGTACACAATGTGCTTTTTCTTTTAGTCTTTTATATAGCAGATTAGGGTAGTCCTGTTTTTTCTGGTTTTGTGCAGCTTGGTCATTGAAAAACAATATCCACACCACCTTCATACCTTTTCTCTAGTTTCAGCAGTAAAGAGAATTTAGCTAATTACAGATAGAAATAAGAACTAGGTTTTGAAATCTGCCCTTCTTGTAATGCAGCTCATTCTGTTTTATGATATGGATTTGAAGTGGCATTATTGGACACATCCTAAGTATTATTTTCTTTTTTTCGAGAAGACAGAAAAAACAGGGAAGTCCATCTTAAGCTTTTTATAGTATTCAGTGAGCGCTTCCTCAAGGCAGAAAAGAATGCTAGCTCATGCTGAACAGGCATCTTCTGCTATTCCTCCTGCATTTTGTTTTACTCTTAAAGAGTAAAAGTGAGTTTTTCCCTTTCCTTGGAATCTGGTACAATGAAAAGATAAATCCTCTTCAGCCTCCCAAACAGTATGCAATTTAAAACTGAGATGTGTTCTTTTGATGTTTTATGGCACTTTGGTCCTGATACCTGTGATACATTCTCAACCAGCAACCCATAGCTGGTTTATTAAAAGCCATCAGTTATCAGTGCCCTCAGGGTTGGTGATCCRTGATCTGTGATATGGTGATGAGCACTGAGGACTAGATCCTCCCAGAATCAAATTTCTTTCTGTGGTGACTTTGAAAGCAGAATCATTGTTCTGTGTCCTTTGCTCTTTTAATGCTCTTTTAGTGCACTACCAGTCACAACTTCTGTTGTTCTCCCGATTGGATGGTAGAAGACCTATCCTTCTCTAGATTTTTAGATGCTATTTCTAGATTTTTTTTATGTGTCTAGATTTTTTTTTTTTCTCTAGAAGAAAATTGCTTGTTTTCTTCCTCTCTCCTAAACAACTTAAGGACTCTTCATGTGACTTGAAATAAATAATAGTTAATTACTTGCTCTTTTGCCCAAGCCTTACTGGTCCAACAGATTATCCTGAAAATGCCCCCACAGCTTAAGCCCATAATAATTTTGAATGGATACCTACATGAATATTCAAGAGTTTTGACAGTTTACTGCTACTCTGCAGTCTGAGTCTTTGTCCATGTGGCATGCAGCTTGCTAGGGAGATACACTGTTCTAGATACTGTAGAAAAAGGATGCTTCTACACATGTGCACTTACCAGTATATTTTTCAGTTAAAGAGCAATCATTGTGACTTTTTTTCATAATTTGGAATTGAAAGCTTTTGTATTATCTCTCAGAACATAGTTACCATTCGGGACAATTCTCTGTGGGTAACTTGAACTTTATCTTAGTGTTTCTCCAGGTAGAAGAAGATACATGTCCATATCACAAAAGTTGTTAGAGTGACTGGCATTGTTTTTTAGCAATCAGACTGCACAAACATATTAATGATCTTTGATACCTGAGTCTCGTCTCAGTTTTGGAGGGGTGTTATGAAGACACTTGCTCTGGCATTACAGGTACTGAACCTGGTCTGTGGATAAATTGGGAGTCTTTTTTTCCCCTGTAAAACCAAGTTATGATTAGTTCTTATGAATAACAGATTCAATAAAGAATACTTAAAAATGTAGAAACTAAAAAAACTGAAATACTGCATTGTTTCAAATCAAATACTTCTTTAATTTTTTTTTAACCCCCCTTTTTTAATTCTGCCAAAAAAATCGAAAGATCAAGAAGTGATTTGCAAAACATTGAGGTAACTTCTGATCTGTTGTCATTTAAAAGATTCCAAAACATGGGCAGTATGATTTTTCTGTTTTGCAGTGAGATGTAATTTTGGTAGTCTAGAATTCTTGTAACCTTGCTAGTTACTCACTCAAGAATGATGAAACTTAAGACCTCTTTTAGTAATGGCTTTAGATTCTGTATAAGACTAACTGGAGTGTCAAATCATGTCCTTAGTCTGTGGAGATGGAAGAATACTCAGATCATGTAACTGAAGTATTTTTTCATGTGTTTTATTGTTTAGGTTCTTTCCAAAGTTGAGATGTAGTTCTTAAATGACTTACAGTTGATATGTTTTGGTGTTTTAAGAGCATGTTGACCTACATGATTTTTGTGGGAAGACTCCTAGACCTACATAGAGTAACACTGATGCCAGGGAAATGTAAGAGTCTGGGTAATGGTTTAGACATAGGAGCAACTTACTACAAAGTACCAGCAAGATACAACAAGTTAGCTTAGTCCTGTTTTGTCACACACTGAGCTGACTCAGCTGATCTTTCATTATCAATAAGCTCAGAGTTATGCAGTTATGATCTTGAAGGAAAAGATGCTTTAATGTCAGAACTAGAAGGATAGAAACTGCCAAAAATGATCACTTCTTTCCCATATTGCCGCTTACAAATCTTTGTTTTAAAATTAGGTTAGTACTGAGTTGCTGAAGGGATGATACTTCATGACTATCCAGTGCTGCTGTTGGACTCAAATCTCTGTTGTAGGTATTTGTAATATTATGTTAGGGCATCAGGTGTTCATTATTAAATATGATATTATCATTATTTTAGTTATTTCTGAACATTTTGTTCAGGTTGTATTCTGAAAACTGTGGAACTTGGTATTTTATAGAGCTGATCACATTCAGCTTCCAGATGAGCATGATTCTTTTCCAGACCTTTTGAGATGGCTCTTTGGATAGCACTGAGGTTGCATTTGGATGGCCTTCAAACTGCTTCAGCCAGACCCATGGCAAATCTCTCATTTATTACTCTCGGCAGCTTGAAAAAGGGAGTGCTAAGTGATTGGATAAATGGGGAGGAAGAGGTACAGACAGTTCCTTAGCTTGCACATTAATTTAGCTGTAATGAAAGGTATTTGCTTATATTGTAATTTTAGGACGGTTAGTCCTGCTTAAAAATTGCAAGGTCAGAAGCAATGCTGACAAATATTCATTGTCCAGATTCTTTCAGAAGAAATGTCTACCCTATGAGCTCTTTCAACCACCTGCCAAAGTGGAGTGAAATACATTATGCAATTCTGAACAATATGTTTGGAAACACTAAAGAACAAGAAATTGTACTCCAAACACTAGCAAAACCAAGTAATTTTTCAAATGTGTGAAATGCAATCTGTTAAGCCATGAAAGTGTTTACGGGTCTTTGACCAAGATTGGTTTTGAAGCTATTCCATTTTAGTCATATTTTGGCTAAGATTGTTAATTATTTAGTGGTTAAAAGAGTCAGCAACAAACAATAGCAATAGTAAGAGATGCAGTTGGTCAGGAGAACCATGATGTTTTGCAATTCTATTTTTGGTTATGTCTTGAGTCAATTAAACGGATTGTTTGGCAATCCAAAAAGCCTTGTTCCTGTACATGACCCTTTTTAAAAATGGGATTCTAAATAGTATGGTGCTGTGCTAGAGGTAGTAACTTCACAGAAATGCTTGGCTCTTCTTTGTAGTCTTTGCACTGCTGAATTTGCTATCTCTCCCTGCATTACTGGAAGGAAACTCTACTTCAGTGCATTCTTTTAAGTAGCTCTGGAACTTAAATATATTTATTCATCTTAATATTTTTACATTTTTAACTATTAAAAAATAATTTTTTCCTTCAGATTTTTTGCTTTAGCCTTTTACAAGTTCTTCCAAGCAAAAGTAGGAATTTGATTGAAGTATTTACATTTGTAAATGACTTGTATTTATTGAATAAAGCCACACTTAACATAATAGAAACACTAAAGTAACTAAAACCTAACAAATTAAGAACCAGACTATTTTGCACAACAGAAATTACAGTTAATACGTTGAGAAAAAAATCAAATACTGGCATTTTCTGTATGTTATCCAGCCTCTTTCCAAGAATCCTTACTTCATTAAACTTCTATATTGATCCTTACTTCTGTATAATTCGGGTGGAAGTTAAGTGTTTTGATTCACTAACTTTACATAGATCAAAGCAGTAAGATAATTTTGTGATTTTAAAACAATGAAATTCTCTCTATTTTTCAGCCACAATAGAGAGAAATGTTTTATTGGATGTTAACTTTTCTTGTTTGCAGATCTTATTTAATTACATTAATTGCCAAAACTTACTGAGCTGGAAGAAATAAGACATACTTATTTTTTTTTCAGCTTCAACTTCTTGGTTTTCCTACAGTTAGTGTTTTAGGCAGTTGTGTTGGCATTGCAGAAGAGAACGTGTTTTACAGGACAATGTCAGGTGCTTAAAACTTAACTGTTGACTAATTGGGGCATGTGGTTCAAGAGGTTTCATATGTAGTTGTTAGTAAGATGTAGGACTGTTCCAACTCAGTGGGATGGGGAGGGAGACTTTTTTCCCCGTTTTCTATATTGATAAAATATTTAGACTACAATAACTATGGCTGTAATGAAGCTTCCATTTTGAGTATGTAATTTACTTTCCTTTTCAATGAATATTCTGAAGAGTTGTATTAAAATGCCATTTTTATTATTCCATGATTATTAAATAAACATTTTTAAGATTTTCAGATAACATGTACTTAGAATCTATGGGATTCAGGTTGGAAGGGACTTCTGGAGGTCTTTAGTCCAATGTCCTCCTCTGAGGAGGGTAAGCTATGAGGTCAAACCAGGTTGCACAAAGCTTTATCCAATCAAGTCTTGCAAAACCTGTTTGGGCAACCCACTTTACTGCTTGACTGCCCTTATGGGGAAAAAGGTTCTCCTTATAGCCAGTCAAAATTTCTGCTCAGCATTTAAAATTTTCTAAGACTTGGGGGAACAATTATTTTAATAGTCTCATGCTAATATTCAGTATGTGGTAAAAATAAAAAACATAGGTTCAGGTCACTTTTAATACAAAGGAGTAGTCTGTCAATTAAAAAAATAATGGAATTATTCTTTCATAACGTTCGTAGAGGAAACCAAACTAGTTTTGGAAATGCAACTGCATGTGGTTGGTTTTTGGTTTTTTTGTTGTTGTTGTTGTTGGTTTTGGGTTTGGGGGGGGGGTTCTTTGGTTTTGGTTGGGTTTTTTTTTAAAAAGTGGGTAAATGCTTATGGGCTTAACAAATGTACTGAAGGGGAATTTATTTTCCCACTTCAAGATAGGTTAGCTTTGAAAGACTTTTACTTATTAAGACTTGAATAATGTATGGAAGGTTAAAACAAAGGAATCAGTGAGGAATTCCTTTTGACAATCAAGTAGTTTTAATAAGGAATTAATAGCTTAGTTTGAAGAATTCATACATAGGGAAAGGAATCTGACAGGTGCATCCCTTTGCAAGACCGATTGCTGTTGCTGCAGCCCGTTTTCTTTCCCAGCTAGTACTGAGTCTTCTGTGATTCTTTATTGGCGGAAGTACTAAAATAAATTGCACATGCTCCACTCTCACATTCTTTAAGGTATGGGGAACTAAGTGTGTATGCGTGTAGACAGTCTGGATAGATACTGTTGACTAATCCCAATTTGTATACAGTAAGAGTAATGTGGTTTGTGAAGAGCCACTGTTGTAAAGTAAGTTACTGTTCTCATGGTATTCAGCCATTCATTCACAACAGTTAGTTGCTGTTGTCATTAAAATGGTTTGTAAAAAATAAGCTAGACAGAAAATGATAATGTATGCCACGCAGACTTTTTTTGTCTTGAATGGAGCAAATATTTCTTCCTGCTGTGTATTATATGGAGAAGAAGATGAAACAGAGATTTATGTGCAGTTCTGGATTGGATGCACGTGTTCCACTTTTTGATACAGACAGACTTCAGAGATCAGTCTGAGGTGCAGGTATTCCATTTGCCAGCACATTTAAAAAAAAAAGAAAACGAAATTAAGTTCCTTTTGGTCTTAACATTACAGGACCTTTGGGTAGATGTGCTCTCACAAACTTGGACAAGATTTCAGTAATGTTATTTTTCTTGTAGACTTACTCTCTGTTCGCTTCTTTTAAACTTATCTTTGTTAAAACAGTCATTGCTTCTGCTGCCCTTTCTTTCTGTCACTCTGTGCATTTCTCTTCCTCTCAGTTCACAGGCAGTCTACAAAATTCATTAGCTTCAAAATTTGTTAGCTGTAGAACACAGCAGCAGCCTGTTTGATAGAATTTATGCATGTCATCTGGAGAGCTACCACAGATGTCCAGCACTTGATTGGCTTTGTATTGTTCTTTAAGCACTGTCATTTCTTGAAGAGGAGAAATACTTTACTGTAATTTATTGTAACATGTGCTTATAGAAACAAACACTAAACTTGTAAAATAGATTGTTTCGAGATTGCTGTTAAAACAAAAATTCCTTTTGATACTAGTCAGGGTTAAAAATCATTTGAATGGAGTGATTGTCTGTCTTTTTGACCTTAAAAAGAAGTCGGCAAATAGATTTTATTCCATTGACTGAAGAAGCTTTTAATTACCGCATTAAGCTACTGAAATTTAGCTTTCTGTGTAAATACAACTCAGTGATTACCCAAATACTTTGTGATTGTTTAATTGGGCCCGAGCATAGGGCATATTGTTCTCATCATGTTCAGGAAAAATAAGTTGTAACAGTACATGCTTAAGAGTTTCAATCCTTTTCTCAGAAATTTTGTAAAAATATCAACCAGAAGTAACAGAAAAAAATCAGTGCTGGTCTTTGCTCTTTTGATTCTATTATTTGATAATATTATGGTTTTACTGAAAAGATTTGGGCTACATGTAAAATATACGTTGTTTATCCAGCGAATTAAGTATTAACAATTATTGGGAAAAGAATAAAGAACCTTATATGTCATTGAGTAAACTGGGCATGATATGCCTATATCTTGAATAGTTTGTGTCATTCTGGCCTTCTTATCTCAAAAGGTTTTAGGAGAATTGGAAAAGAGAAGCAAGGATGATCAAAAAAATACGGGACTTTCTTTACAAGGAGTGACTAAGTTGAGGACTCTCTTACTAGGAGGAGTCAAATTTTGGAAAAGTCAAATTTGGGAGGATATTACAGTGATATACAAAGTTACAGATTGTATGGAGGGCATAAATAAGGAACAATCATTCATTGCGTCTTTCAGTACAAGAACTAGAGGCTGCCCAGTAAACTTAGCAGAAGAAAGGCTCAAAACAAGGAGAAGGGACGCTGCCCTTTATGCAAGAGTTAGCTGATGCTGAAACTCCTTGGCAAGTCACTTTATGGAAGCTGGACATGTGCATAGGTTGAAAGGTTGGCTAGGCAAGTTCACAGAAGAAAAATCGATTGGGAGTTACTAAATACCCAGAAGCACATCTGTCTCAAAAAATCTGAGCTGAAAATAGTTGAAGTTGGGAGAGTATTGGGGTAATTGCCATTTTATGCTTGTACTGGTGTTATTCTTTCTTGGGCATTCTCTTAGAACATTGTGAAGGCAGGGTACTGGGATAGTGGAATCTTTGGTCTGGCGCATGTTGCAATTCTTACGTTCTTATTTTTGTGCCAGATGAGGTCTGTCATCCTAATGAACTGCTACTCTTTACAACCTACCTCAAGTACCAAGCCTTTTATCCCATATACGGTGTGAGTAAGGGCAGATAAAGTGGACCTTTTGTGTATAAAGACATGTGTGATCTTCTGAGAGACTTGTAAACTAATCATTTACAATATTCAGAAAGTTAGAAAAGAAAGAAAGGCCATATCCACAGCAAAACTAAATAAATTATAGCAATAACATATTGCAAATATATCTCACTTATTTCTGTACAACAGAACTAAAACTTGGTTAGTAATCATAGCTGCTAGCCGTGTTTCTCTCCTGCCAAAGGTCTAGACTAGTGGCTTCCTATAAATGGTTTAGCATAATATTTTCTGCTGTGTGGCAGGATGCCCCCAACCACGCCTATGTAATTAGTTTTGCTAGTCTTCCTTTTTCCCAGACTTTGTTGCATTAGCACACTCTAAAAAGCATTGCCCTACAAGCTGCTTGAGCTACTCTGAGTGAACGTCCTTTGAACAAAGGTTTTATGTATTAGTTGCCAGACTTTTCCCGAATGCACTGATAGAAAAATTATTAGCAGTGTACTTGGAGCAGATATGCAGAAATTTCTGTTCTGTTCTCTAGGCCAACTTTAGCTAATCACATCCATGTAACTCCATCTAAATTTTGGCTCAGTACTGAGAATGCAATAAAACTATGGAATCACTTTTGAGGAACAGAATACAGCAAGTTAAGTATTACCTGCGTTCTGGTGATAGTGCAAATGCTGAGTCTCTCAATTGTCTCTGAATGGTAATGAAGTCACGATTGTCACTCAGGTAGGTAGCTCTACATTTCTGATGCACTAAAATAAAAATTTTTACTGTGGATCAGGAGCTACCCCATGGAAAGAAAATTAGATATGCCACAGAAAAGTTTTGAAATACTCCTTGTAGTTCTGCTAGATTTAAACTCTGATTATTTTTATGGGTTCACAGTCTCCAGCTTGCAAGCCTTGTGCCTTACTATCATAATTAATTTTCAAACTTCTACAGTTTTGAAATCTACGTATGGTTTATCCAGATAAAGGATATTTTAATGATTTTCTTGAAAGATGCCTGGTTGAGGAGGCTCCGTGTTGAAGGGGACCTAAAACCTAGCTTGAAATAGAATTAACATGTTCCGAAGAAGAAGGATGGATTTATCTGAGATCGGGCTACAATTGCTAGAAGGCCTGGAGCTCCTTCTGTATGATGGGTTATGCTGTCTGTACTGCAATCAGTAAAGTGATTCCAATATACTGAAGACTCAGTCAAACCTCTTTAGCTAGCTTGGGTGCTGATGTTAAATGCAGAAGCACAGAACTTGATGCGGGGTGTAAAAATGGAAAGAAGCAAGATGGATCTTTGGATAGCTACCCTAGGCTGAGCCCATTGATGCTGCTGTGACTGCTGTGTGGATATCCCTCAAAATTGTGTTTATAGTAGGATAGGCCTATTTGTATAAGCTAGTTGACAATAGCTTGAGCCATCAGTCGATATCTGGTAATCTTAAAGCTGTGGAGAGAGAACTCTGCTGGGAACTTAAGTTCACTGAGGATCACAAAAGAAAATACATGGAGGAGGGAGGAGTGAGTTAGAGCAGCAAGCCTGTACATGTTGGATACAGAATATAAAAACCGAAGAGGTAACTTCTAATGATGGAGAAATCAAGGCAGAGCAGAGTGTGAAGTGACATTGCTAGTCCAAGGCCTGCATGGGGCAGGCTTTGGAACCACAAGTGCCTGGCTGTTTTTTCAGTGCTAGAGTTTGCTTGTAAAGCTGTCTCTAGAGTAATTCTAGAGTCTACATTGTAAACTTGTTACAACAACATGGCAGGGCATAAGCAATCTGGGAGGTTCCTGGAATGCATTGACGATAACTTCCTTCTCTTGTGGTAGAGAAGCCAATGAGGAGAGGTGCTATGCTGGACCTTGTTCTCACCAACAAGGAGGGGCTCCTGGAGAATGTGAAGCTCAAGGGCAGCCTTGGCTGCAGTGACCCTGAAATGGTGGAGCTCAAGATCCTTAGGGCACCGAGGAGGGTGTGGAGCAAGCTCACTACCCTGGACTTCAGGAGAGCAGACTTTGGCCTCTTCGGGGATCTGCTTGGTAGAGTGCCATGGAACAAAGCCTTGGAGGGAAGATGGGCCCAGAAAGCTGGTTAATATTCAAGGATCACCGCCTCCAAGCTCAGGAGCGATGCGTCCCAACAAAGAGGAAGTCAGGCAAAAATGCCAGGAGGCCTGCATGGCTGAACAAGGAGCTCCTGGACAAACTCAAACACAGAAAGGAAGCCTACAGAGGGCAGAAGCAAGGACAGGTAGCCTGGGAGGAATACAGAGAAGTTGTCCGAGCAGCCAGGGATCAGGTTAGGAAAGCTAAAGCCCTCATAGTATTAAATCTGGCCAGGGATGTCAAGGGCAACAAGAAAAACTTCTACAGGTACGTTGGGGGTAAAAGGAAGACTAGGGAAAATGTGGGCCCTCTGCGGAACGAAACGGGAGACCTGGTTACCTGGGATATGGAGAAGGCTGAGGTACTCAATGACTTTTTTGCCTCAGTCTTCACCAGCAAGTGCTCGAGCCTCACCACCTAAGCCACAGAAGGCAAAGGCAGGGACTGGGAGAATGAAGAGCCGCACGCTGTAGAAGAAGATCAGGTTTGAGACCATCTAAGGAACCTGAAGGTGCACAAGTCCATGGGACCCAATGAGATCCTTCCGTGAGTCCTGAGGGAACTGGCAGATGAAGTTGCTAAGGCACTCTCCATCATATTTGAGAAGTCATGGCAGTCCGGTGAAGTTCCCACTGACTGGAAAAGAGGAAACATAACCCCCGTTTTTAAAAAGGGAAAAAAGGAAGACCCAGGGAACTACAGGCCAGTCAGTCTCACCTCTGTGCCTGGGAAGATCATGGAGCAGATCCTCCTGGAAGCTATGCTAAGGCACATGGAGGACAGGGAGGTGTTTCAAGACAGCCAGCATGGCTTCACCAAGGGCAAGTCCTGCCTGACCAACCTAGTGGCCTTCTACAATGGAGTGACTACATCAGTGGACATGGGARGGGCTAYAGATGTCGTCTATCTGGACCTCTGTAAGGCCTTTGACATGGTCTCCCACAACATCCTTCTCTCTGAACTGGAGAGATATGGATTAGATGGGTGGACTGTCCGGTGGGTGAGGAACTGGTTGTATGGTCGCATCCAGAAGGTAGTGGTCAACAGCTCAATGTCCAGATGGAGGTCGGTGATGAGTGGTGTCCCTCAGGGGTCCGTATTGGGACCAGTACTGTTTAATATCTTCATCAATGACATAGATGGTGGGATTGAGTGCACCCTCAGCAAGTTTGCAGACGACAGCAAGCTGAGTGGTGCGGTCGACACGCCTGAGGGATGGGATGCCATCCAGAGGGACCTGGACAAGCTTGAGAAGTGGGCCCACGTGAACCTCATGAGGTTCAACAAGGCCAAGTGCAAGGTCCTGCACCTGGGTTGGGGCAACCCCCTGTATCAATACAGGCTGGGGGATGAAGGGATTGAGAGCAGCCCTGCCGAGAAGGACTTGGGGGTACTGGTGGATGAAAAGCTGGACATGAGCCAGCAATGTGCACTCGCAGCCCTGAATGCCAAGTGTATCCTGGGCTGCATCCAAAGAAGGGTGGCCAGCAGGTTGAGGGAGGTGATTCTGCCCCTCTACTCTACTCTGGTGAGACCCCACCTGGAGTACTGCGTCCAGCTCTGCGTCCCTCAGCATAAGACAGACACGGACCTGTTGGGGCAGGTCCAGAGTAGGGCCATGAAAATGATCAGGGGGATGAAACACCTCTCGTATGAGGAAAGGCTGAGAGAGTTGGGGTTGTTCAGCCTAGAGAAGAGAAGGCTTTGGGGAGAACTTGCAGCCTATCAGTACTTAAAGGGGGCTTTTAAGAAAGATGGGGACAAACTTTTTAGCAAGGCCTGTTGCTTGGACAAGGGCGAATGGTTTTAAACTACAAGAGGGTAGGTTTAGACTAGATATAAGGAAGAAATTTTTTACGATAAGGGTGGTAAAACACTGGCACAGGTTTCCCAGAGAGGTGGTAGATGCCCCATCCCTGGAAACATTCAAGGTCAGGTTGGACGTGGCTCTGAGCAACCTGATCTAGTTGAAGATTGTCCCTGCCCGTGGCAGGGGGGTTGGACTAGATGACCTTTAAAAGGTCCCTTCCAACCCAAACTATTCTATGAATCTATGATTGTAACTAAAATAGTCTATTGAGTTTGTACAATGTTCATTTGCCTTCATAATACTGTGGTTGAGCTGATACTTTCTTACTTTGTAGTCATGTATGGTCTATAGAAAGGTTCTGATTAGAAGAATGTGGAGAAGGGAAGTATTCTGTCTTTTCCAGAGTTTCAAATGATGTTAACAATACGTCAGTGGACAGCAAGGAATCATCTGTATTTTTATGCTACCTAATTTTAATTCACTTAATAGTACTTTCATAGGGGCAAAGATTGCTCTGTGACGTGTCATATCTGAACCAGTCAGCAGTATTTATGCTGTTTGAGTAATTTTTTTTTTTCATACTAGCGGAATACTGACATTGTTCTTTTAAGTTTCTGTAGGTGTCTGTCTTGAATATTTAACTAGATCGTGATCTAACAGCTTGTAGCACTTGTTATTCTGTACTTTCCATTACTTCATTCTCTTCTCACTGCTGTGACTGGTAAGGACACGTTTCTATATGAGGATCATGGCTTACATTGGAAAAGGAAGCTTTTAGTCTGGATGGCTGTAGAATAAACCCTGAAAAGTGCCAAAAATGTACATAAATACAGATAGTCTTAGAAAGCAGAAGATGACTAAAAAGCCTGAATGTATTATTTCCTTGAAATAAGAAGATTTTAAAGCTAGCCATCTGATTTTTGGTATGATGACTTTTTGTCAGTGATTTGAAATGGTGTATCATGGCCTAGGGGATGGCGCAAGCTGAGAACCATCTCAGGGTCTTCATCTTGTCTTTAGAACTGTTTTTGTTTACAAAAAAACATGAAGTCCTCTATTTTCACGTAATTAGTATCTTTTGCAACAGCTCTGCTATATGTTTGCGTGACACATCAACATAGTGTTGAAGAAAAACCTCTTTGTTGATGTATTTTTCATGAACTTAGTTGAAAATTTTTTTATACACTCTAGGGGTGGAATTTGCATTGAGAGGATCTTCTATTAAATCATAATCTCAAAATCAGCTTTGTACATCTGCCCTAACTACACTGATAATACTGCTGATTATGGTAAATTTGCAACTGCTATTCTAATGTTACATTGTCAAAATTGATGAAGACAAATGACAGCATTAAAAAAATTGCTTCAGAACGGTGTTTATTTTTACTGTTCTGACTGCATTTGCAGTTTAGAAAAACTAGTATGGAAATGTTTCATCTACAGTGCAATTATTTAAAATATTTKTCACATAAATCAGGAGAAGTAGAACTTATAGCAGTAATAGTTTTTCTAGCTGTAACTTAGAACTTCGTTTATCCACCCAAGCTAAGTATCAGAAGAAAGTCCGATAGAGCCAGACTTCAGTTGTCTATGGCAGTTTTAAAGACATGGAAAACTAATAATAGAAAAAACTATTTCTGTTGAGTGACGTGTAACGTGTATATTATGCTTTTCCTTCCTTGGTTTAAATAGCTCTTTTGGGTTTGAGGTTTTTGAGGAAGAAACCAAATAAGACGTGTACTTTATTTTAAGGCAGATTGCTGTTGCGGTGTACCACTTTCTGTAAGGCTAAGGATATGCTGTAGTAAAGCTTTTAGAAAGACATCAAAAAGTATTGTCTTATAAAGAGTATTGCTGTTTGTAACCTGTGCAAACCTAATGAATGACCAAATTATCTTGAGTGATGAACTGTTGAAGAATTATGATACAAAGCTTTTTATAAAAACTGACCAAAAGTCAGTATTTGTTTTATAACTATTTTTCCACACAATTCTCTAGCATTAGTGACATTGTCTGCACTTGCAAAATAACCACTTTTTGATCATAGCCAAGTATATGTATGCAAAAGAATATGGTGAAACTACAAGCTACTCACTGTTTTATCATTTTTATTTTCCGTAATTTAGAAATAGGAGTTGGAATTGTCAGATAGCTTGAGGTTTTTGATCCCTTTAAAGGAAGTCTGAGACTTCAGTTTGATTCAGCAGTAGTTCAGCTTATAAAGTTCTAGGTGTTGGAACTAGGTTAACTTAATTTTTTAAAATAGGGGTTTTTTTTGTCTGGCTTTTTAACACTCAAATATGAAACATATATGATTGGGTGCATAGATAAATCATGTTGCATAGCATGAAGAATAAAAAGTAAAAAAGATAAAATTTTAATGAACCCATTATGTTTATCATTGAGCAAGGGTGTATGAAAAGGACAGTCCATACTTGAATAGCTTATTGTCAAAACCTACAATAATAAAAAGCAAGTGTCAAAAAGTATAATTTGGTTTAAAACAAGTGAAAAATAAAACCTTCCTTTCAGAGGTAACATATTTGGAAATGTTCCTGAAAAATGAACTCTTAATTGTAGTAGTTAGCTCTGTTTCCTTTTAGTCAGGACAGAACCAGTTGTTAGGCTTTATTTTGTTTTCTGACAGCCTTTTCAAGCAGGTTAATTGGCAAATCCTGTAGCATTATATATACAAAATACATGTTCAGCTGTCTCAAAGTTATGAAGACTATGTCCAGTCATACCTATTTGTTGATTTTGTCTAGCCTGAGTTTTCTTATATTCATGTACTTTTTACATTTATATTCCAGCCATCTTGGTAGGTTTTTCCTCAGCAGTTTGCTGTGATTATATTTTTTGTTTCCTAAACTCTTTTTCATTAAGAAATATTCCTTCAAAAGCCTCTGTTATTTCTGTCAATATCCATCTCAAATATTACTCAGGCATATTGGTAGCTTTCAAGTAATTTCAAAGGAGGTTTATGTGCTTATAAGTAAGTAGCTTGTGTTTCATACTGGTTTTGAACAGTTTGCATTTCTAATAAGAGTTTTCATACTTTATTCATTTATCATACTTAAAGAAAATATATGCTGTGGGTTATTCTTGTTGATTAGTTAAATTCTTTAAAGTGTATCCAATGCTAGTATTCATATATGTATCCAATCCTGTTACCAGGTATATTTCTATCTCAATGTTAATTTGATGCAGATAGTCCTTCTTTTTGGCACAGTGGACATTTCCAGTAACATACAGCTAGTAATAACAATGCTTTATAAAGACTCTTTTCCTTTTCCTGGGCCATTTCACGTAATCAGACTGGTGAAAAGGGCAATGTTATCCTTGCATGTATAAATACACATTAACATGTAAGAAGTAGTAATTCATTTTGCCTTTGTATCTACTACTGTTAATACCACTATTAGAACAACTTTTTGAATTGTAATGCACACACTTCAGAAAGTTTAAAAAGCCCTAGACCTCAAAGGAAGGTAGCAGAAAGGCCACAGTGTAGTGGTGCGACACTGACAAAGTTCAATTTATTCATCTGATTTAAAAGAAAATTAAAAAAATTATTTCAGCATGAAAGAGGTCTCCACTGGGACAGAGGGACTCAACTTTGCTGATAAAGGCATAACGACATCCCCCAGATGGACACTGAAATAATTTTTTTTTAAGATTGAAGAGGAATTAACTAAATGCTAAAGACCTTCGAAGAAAAATCAATTAAATACTAAGATGCAATCTCTACCTCTGAAGTTCCCTAAGCCACAAAGGGGGGCTTCTGTCAGGGGAAGGTATCAGTCTGTGCTGTCCTGTTATCCCTGCAAGCACTCACAAATGACTGCTGTGGAGGGAAAGGCAGATGAACTGGATAACCTAGTACAGGTGTTCTCAAATTATGTTGAAAACAACTCTTAATGTGAGATTGAATAGCTTTTAAGGAACAGCTTTTTATCCTATCTAGCTTCTAGAATAAATTACTTACCTTTTTATGCTAGGGGTGGTTGGAGGTATGATTGAATCATTGTGATGCTTTCTAGCCTTCAAACCTGTGAATTTGTATGTTTTTTTTTTCTTTTTTCTTTTTTTCTTTTTTCTTTTTTTCTTTTTTCTTTTTTCTTTTTTCTACTTTCTATTTTCTTTTTTCTTTTTTTCTTTTTTCTTTTTTCTTTTTCTTTTTTCTTTTTCTTTTTTCTTTTTCTTTTTTCTTTTTTCTTTTTTCTTTTTTTTTTCTTTTTTTCTTTTTTCTTTTTTTTCTTTTTTCTTTTTTTCTTTTTTTTTCTTTTTCTCTTTAATGGGGGAATACACTTGCTTACGTAGAACTCTCTGTGAATTTCATAGTTGCACAATTACATGTATTAGGCCTGCAAGCTGACAGGTTGCAGGGATCAGGACGAATCCTCTCTCCTTTCCCTGCAATGTACAGCTAGATGGGAGAGAAATGTCTGTCTTCCCCTAAGGTGTCTGGGATTGGCTGTAGCTGCAAATAACTTATCTGACAAGATTAAGCAGTGCTTAAGTATTTACAGAGAACTGATCTTTCTTATATATTTGACTTATGTGTCCTACTCAAATGATCAGGATCATACTACTCATCAGATTTGCAAAGGAAAGGGATTTTTCTGCAAGTCAGAGTTGCAGATAGCTGAGGCTTCTTCAAGAGATAATCCGTAGCTTACATCTACGCTCATAAATTAAACAAACACGTCAGTGACTTTCTTCTTGCACTGAGGACCACTGGCACAGAACTTCTTGTGTCCACAGTGGTAAGCTGACTTCCCCCAAAGTATGTTTTGCCTGTTCATAATTGTGTGTGACTACCTTCTGGACTTTTCCTGGGAATTCTTTGAGATTAGTTGTTGTCATGGGCCAAATCTGTGCAAGTAACTTTTTTTTTAACAATTTGATGGACTTTTAAAACTGCTTGATAATACAAATAATAGAATTTCAGTGTCCAGGAGTGTGGTCCCTTTCACTTTTTAATTCAGTGGTATAGATGTATATTTTAGCATGGGGCATACTCATATCCTGCCGAAAAAGACTAGAGATTTTTCCTTTTTAAGTGCCCTTGGAGGGCACACTAACACTTCCTGTTTGATTTATGGCATGACAGGAGGCTATTGCTGCTCCAATTCTTGACGATCCTGTTGAACTGATAACAGTCTATCTCTGCAGTTTCTTTCTGGCTGATGTGTCAGTCAGAGTTGTCAGTGACAGCTGTATATCCATCATGCATTTCCCACCTGTCTGATGTGGCTCTTCAGCAGCTCTGCAGGTGTGCCCAGAAGTACCAGACCTCTTCCCCATCTGCCTCATCAAATGATTTCTGATCCATTCAGGGTGGGAGTGGACACGTAATCAACAATCTTGCCTCATACCTCTTTCCACATTCCACTTCCCCAGCCTGGTCACGTTTCAGGGACATATGCACCCACTTTATTAGGAGGCATATGATCTTCTCTTCCAACTTGGGCAAAGGATTTCCTTGGCTGTCTCAAAATGATCAGGCTGCCATCTCATCCTGAGGTTTTTTGCAACCTGCATATCTGTATTCTTACATTCAGATTTTGTGTGGTGGCCCTCTTACACCTTCTGTCAGTGAATCAAAAAGAAAATATATTCACATCTTGCAGACTGCATTTTTGCATAACTCTCGTGACTGTTGTTATAATTTTTAATGGTTGATATAATTGTTAGCTTGAGAATTTACCTTTTGGTTGTCTTTGGCTCCTGAAGTATTTACTAAGGTCCTGGTGACAACTACGACCCATCTTCACCTTTGTGGTGGTTTTCTGGGGGTTTGTTTGTTTGTTTTTATTTTTTTAAATGGCAATGAGACTTATCTGATCTCATGGGTAATCTGGATGATTTGTCATTTCAGGGATTTCTTGGCTTGAAGCTACTATCTGGCAAGTATTGACTCTGTAGTCTTCTGCATTTTGGAACCCAACATCTGTGGGTTAAATGTATTCCTTGGAAATTCAAAATAAAGTTAGAGGAAGTGGTGTCAAAACCAAAAAAGACAAGTTAGGCTGATTTGGTTAAATTGTATAGAGAAGCAAATGATGGAATCAAGCAGTTTGGTACATAAAAATGATAAAAGCTTTCAAACAAATCACGAGCAGAAACCATCCATATGAAAGGAAAAAAATGAAGATGATGTAGGTAAAGTAAGTCATTGGACATTGAAAACTTAGAGGTTTTTTCTGTTAGTAAACTGAGGCATAAGAGAGTGTATGAATGCTCCTTACAGGAAATTAATTATTGCCTATAAAATTTGAATATTTAATGAAGCCATAATTAGAATACATTACTACTTGGGTATGTTCTTGCAAAAATAATTAGTGTTTTGGAAAATAAAATTATGTTTTCCTTATTTCTATTATGTAATTTAAGTTTCATTATCATCATGTTTTCTTACAAGTGCTAGCCTATGCATAATGAAGAGTACTCGCTACCCAGCATAAACAGAAGGATACCATGGTCCTTGTTTTAAAAAATATAACAGGAACAAGGGACTTAATTCATATCATTCTTTCCTAGCACAGTTCTTTGTGAAACTGTACTGAAGGTGTGGAGTAATTTCAGTAGATTCATACCTGTATGAGAGTAAGCAGATTCAGGCCATAAGGGCAAATTTTCAGCTCTGCTGAAGTCAGTGACGTTTTACTTGAGTTTAATGGAACTGGCTTTCTTCTTGAACATCCATTTTATCTAAGGATGTATGCCTTTAATTGTTTTTTCCTATTAGCATTGGATATTAAAAAACATTAGAAGACCAATACTTCCTGTGTATTGCACAGACTTCCTTGTGTTCAGTTCTAAACTACATTTTAAAGAATTTGAGCAAGTTTGGGTTTTCTCGCTAAATAAGCCTGAGCCCTGTCTGCTTTCTTGGAGGAATAATTTTGCATGAACTTCGGTAGGATTACGTTCAGGTTCTGTCCTAAATGCAGAAATAAGAAGTTTGCTTGCTTAAATATGTAAAAGGCAGGAAATACTCAGTAAAAATCTTTCTTTCTGTCTGTATCTGTATCATCTTAAAGCTTTGTGACATACAAAACCTGATTATATTCCAACACATTTTATATAAGAATGCTGATTTGATTACCTCCCCCTCTCTAAACAGCAAATGGGAAATCAGTGAGAGATTTATGTGCATACAGGATGGCAGAGTTTGAACCACCTTGATGAGATCAGTGCATATGAACATTTGAGTTCAAAATTAGAGCTTAATCCCACAAACTGCTCCACACTCAGTACCTTTAAAAATTACAGGAATTCCATGTGGTCACAGCAGTCTACATGCATAGAGAGTTTACTGGATTTGTTCCAAATTTTAGGCTTTGTTATT
Organism: Phoebastria nigripes; assembly: GCA_035582835.1. Lineage (NCBI taxonomy): Eukaryota > Metazoa > Chordata > Aves > Procellariiformes > Diomedeidae > Phoebastria > Phoebastria nigripes. The sequence continues at coordinate 379,063 of JAYKAV010003074.1, read as the reverse complement.
TTGTCCATGGATTTGGCTTACAGACAGACCTTAACTCTTCTAGCACTGAAAGGTATATATCTCGTGATCAGACTCCTATGTGATAACAGTCCTTAGGTTATTTTTAACAGAAATGTCTGGTGGCCTGAAATTAGTAACTATTTGGGTTAAAAATGAAAGCATAAAGATGGTATCTTTTCAGCTTTGTTTTCACTCACCATTCAAAAGAATAGAAATTATTCTGAAACATACTGCAAGGAAATCAGTATAAATCCTTGAAAATCAAAGGCATTGTAGGAGTGTTCTCATATCACTAGCCATATCATAGGACTGCATATTCAAAATATGAAGGTGTAATTAATGAATTGACTGCTGCATGACCATGCTATTATTATCAGCTATGCCACAGAAAACATTTTAATTCCATTTTCAGCTCCAGATACTAACTACACAAAAACTCATTGAGCTTCTGTATTTGAAGGATTGTATCTAAAATGATGAAAATTCTCCTTTAAAGACATTATTTAGCTTTTCACAAAAATGTTTTTCATTTCAGTTTGTTATAGTATACTCTAAAGACACATATAATCATTGGAAGATAATGAGAAGGGAACTATAATGGCAGTTCATAAGATTTTTTTTTTTTTAAAAAATGTAATTGTTGGTGTAATAATTGAGAATTGTAGTTTTTTAATTAGAACCAAAAGTTTAAATAGTAGGAGTTACAATAATATTGTTTAGTTGATAAGCGTGAGACTGTAAGAGGATCCGAATTATGTTCAAAAAGTAGGTTAAGTGTTTCAAATCAGTAGCTGTCTATAGACATGCTGCTGTAACTTTGTAACAGCATGGTAGATTGCTTTATGGAGCTGGTGATTACAAAGATCCACTTTAACCATTTTTTTCTTACTGGCAGGTGTCCCACTGGCCTGAGGCCAGCGGCTGTGAGTGTACTGCAGCCTTGCGGTTTACACCAGAGTGTAGAAAATGCCGACACCAGCTGGCTGCACATAATTAAGTTGATTGCGGTCTGACGACTTGAACTATGATACAGATATGTGATAAATATACAAAATATCTTACAAATTTGATTCTCTGACATATTTTATCTACTTTTTTTTCTCCTTAACAGATATGATATCTGCACTTATAAAAACAAGCCTTGTGGAACACTGGGTAAGGTTATAAAGAGAAATTTCAGCTTGTATTTGGTGTTTCCTTGCTTTATACTCACCTATTGATTTATTGACTGATTAGATCTTTTTAAGTTTATGCTTTCAAAATTTTGCAGTTTTATGAACGTGAGCAATAAAAGGTAACCTAGGTGGGTTTCGGCTTTGATACATTGCTGGAAGTTTAAATTAAGTGAGCTGCTGCTGTGTATTTCTTCTCTGGCAGCTGTAGTTCTGATAAAACCTAGCAGATGACTCAAACTTACTTCCTACAGAAGAGAACTTGCTGTTTATTTCCATTTAACCTGTTTCCATGATCTAGTTAAAAAATACAAGTAAAAGACCTCAGGAAAGCTAAAAACCAAACCAACCAAAAAAACCCCCAAAACTTAAAAAAGAAACAGGCTTTGAGGTTTACACTGTTGCTGTGTGGTACACAGGGAGTACAGCTTCAGATTGTTCCTTTCACAGACTTAGAGAAAAATACCACAGTGGCATAAATTACAGTAACACTGAAACTCCTTAAAACAATGCTTTGACAATGGAGAAGCATACATAGCAACCTCAGGTGCAGGATGGAGAGCTATTGTTCTTTCTATACCAAAATTTGTCACCAAAGGTTATTTACTATAGTATAGTTATTACCTTTAATAGTGCTTTAATATATGAAAGAAACATTATTCAAAGACTAATGTAACATTTATTTGGTTTTTTTTTTTCAATTTGCATCCTTTCATAAGCCTCTTTAAAATTCTAATTTAGCTAGTTCAGATTATTAATACTTTTCTCAATCAGAGCTCATAATTGTATTTGCTTTGTCTTTCCCTGTATTACTGTATGCTTTGATAGCCTTAACTCATGTTAATTTTTCTACAAGTCCCACTCAAGTCAGCATGACGCTTCTGGCACAGGGGTGTAGTTTACATGGGGAAAGGTACCAGAATTTTGCCTGCTGTAAATACGAACAATATCCACAGCATGTTTAAGTAAAAGGCAAATGATGGTGATGAATTTCTAAATGTAACTGATTTTCTTTGACATCTATGTGGAGGAGACAAAACTGAAGAGACTGTCTATATTGATGTCATAGAATTGTCTTTGCAAGTGTGAAAAGAAGAAAGTTTGAAAGAGCGTACATTCACGCACGAACTATTTGATATTTTTACATGATATTTTTAACACAGATCATTAGTGTAGTAGTTCTTACTGTATCAGACTTTGGTGTAAAGGCAAATTCTGCTTCACTTGAATCCAGCATAACAGAAGATAGACTCTGGCAAATGTTTTATTAAAAAAAAAGCTTGATTTCTTTTTTTAAATAAAAATCACATATGCTATCAGTTCCAACAGTGTTATAGGACCCTTGGCAACACAACCATTACAATTTATTTGCATTATAAGCATTGAATTGGAGAAGAGACAAGGCCCTGTGGCCCTCTTTTGCAAGGCATTTAATATGCTTAAGTCCCACTGACCTCCAGTAACTAAAGTTAAGCATATATTTAAGGAGTCTGCGAACAAAAGTCTCAGAGAGGTCTCAAAAGGTCAAAAGAAACCTGAATCTTTGGTATTCTAGGAAGAAACAGAAGTAAAGGATTTTGTGTGGCATAGACATCTCTCTCCTATTCCAGTTTCCTCAAACAGGGAATCTTTCATAGAACCTCTTAGAAAAGGTAGACCTCAGATGTCTTTGTAGCATCTGTGGCTCCAGTGAAGCACAGCTCCTTTTTTAAATCTGAGCCATAGACCGAGTTCTTGACTTGATCTCTGTCACTTTCTGCAAGCATGGTATGGAATTACATTAATCTGGTCCTGTAAGTCACTGAAGCACGTGCTCAGTTGTAAGATCTGAAGATAGACATGACTTTCTCTCTCAAATGTGGTGGACTTTGCAGGGAACATGACAGTTGGTATATAAGTATTGCCATGTTGTCTTCAGAACATCCTACTCAATTAGAATAGCATAGGTGAACTGTAATTATTGTATTTTCTACATGTTGCACACTGCAAAAAATATACAGATTTTTCTCCATGAATAGTCTTTTTTCTTCTGATGTTTTATCCTGTCCTCAGTGGGTGTGTCTACACCAGTAATTTGTCTATAGCAGTAGTAGTAGTACTGTTTTGATGCAAATTCTGCAGACACACATTGTCACCTTTCGCCTATGTCCGTTTGGTTATCAGAGTAGTTTTGGTGTGTGCAAACTAGATTTGTTTTGGAGAAAACTAAGTCAGAACACATACTCCCCAAATGCTCCATATGTGCCTACGGGAGACGTTAGGGTCTAAATCACTACATGGGCTGTATTCTCATGATACCCTGTAATATTTTTTCTCTTTAGAAAGCTCTGAACCACATGTGTAGTGAATATGTTCAGCCTACGGGATTAAAATAGTCCAAAGTAGAGTGTCCAGCCCACATACAAAGATATGTGAGGAGTCTCAATATCAGTGCTTCACTCTGCTGACCTACTCCTATGGCTCCAAATTACTTGCTAATTTGGACACAGCCAAGAAGCACGTGTCGTCTCACTACTTGCTTACTGTTAGTCCAAACAGAATAATTTGAAGTGCGTACTCATATAAAGAGTATGATTTCTCTCTTCCCCCCTCCCTGCCCCATTCCCCCTGTCCCCCAACCAAAGTTACACTTTTTCCAGTCATTTTTTTGTTACAGCTTAGTTAACTGAGCAGGTAATTTCCTTAAAGAAAGGATTACTGCTTCTTTCAGATAAGAAACTCTAGAGAGGAATAAGTTAAATAAATCCCATGTTTAGAGCTTTCTCTAGTGGCACTAAATTATGAGTGCAGTATGTTGTGAGATAATCTGTTGCTGAAGAATGTGTAAGATACAGAAGAGCCATATTCTGTAAATGCCAGTGGCTTTCTCTCTCTAAAGAAAGTTTTTAAAAGCGTTTGTAATACAGTAAGGTTTTAATTCCAGAAGATGATGGGTGATAAATGGAAAAGACTTCCATGGTTAAATGAATGCTTGTTATTAACATGTCTCCTCTCTCTTCATTGATGCATTCAGTTTTGTTTTTTTTAATTTTTTTTAATGTACCATGTGGGGCTTCTCATAGGTAAAAAAGTTGCTTGTATGTTTTTATGAACCCACTAAACTTAAACAGATTTCTGTAGAAAAATAATGTGGATACATTTTGCTTTCTTCAGGCTCAAGAATGTTAAAATAGAAATGCTTTCTTGAATTCCCTCTCCTGGCTCAAGTTACTAGGTGGTCCCAAGTTACCAGAAGTAAAATTTATAAATCTAACCCCTAGTCTAGACATTTTCCAGCACTGACTGCAGTTCAAAAAATATTAATGTCTAGCCGGCAAAGTGAAATTCCCCCCAGTGATTTTGCAAATGACTAGAAAGTTAACCTTTTGCCAACTGCTCCTTCTGTGCATAGAGGTTATTAAAAAGAATCCAGGCATTTATAACTAGGGCTTTTAAGACTGAAACACCTTGGCATGACCCTTTGTGTCTCCTTCTGTTTATTCAGGCTTGGCCTCTGTGGCTGGAATGTGTGAGCCTGAAAGGAGCTGCAGCATTAATGAAGACATTGGCCTAGGTTCAGCTTTTACCATTGCACATGAGATTGGTCACAAGTGAGTGAGTTTAAAAAAAGAATACGTTTTAATGTATCACCTTTTTAATATTAGTTTAATAATAGATTTTTTTTTTTCCTGCATGGCTGTACCATCTCTATTCTGGTGCTCCATGTTTCTGTATATAGTATTCATGAGTGGCAGTACATTTTATTTAGTATATAGTACCAAGGGCTTTAAATTTAGAACTGAAGACTCATTGTTTACCCTTTGATTTCAGATTCCAGTTAAATCTGTGCTTTTGAGATTTGGCTCACAACCTTCCTACTCTGTTGCATATTTTTAAGTATTTGGCTTTGAAAATTTTCTTTTTTTCCCCCTCTTACTTTTGTCTACCTTTCTTTATGAAACAAAAGCAGTTAAAAGGTAATTTTTTTGCTTTTTGTTATTTTGTCTTAAATATAATTCAAACTTCTTCATTAAAACATTGATTATGTTGTCAATATTCATACACTTTTAGTCATCTTTCACTCAAGCATGAAGTATATAAAAGTCATAGAGCAGTCATAGCATCACTTGTTACATTTTAAGCATCAGCATATCATTTTAAAGAGCATGATGTTATGAGACTGATAAAATCTGAGCATAGTTTGGTTTGGAAATATTTCAGGTCTTCCTTCAAAAGACAGCATTGTTAGTACATTGTGATGACTCTAAAAAGACTAGGCACCTTCTATTATCAAGAGGTTTCCTTCTTTGTTTACATGGGTTGACCAACACTGAGTTATGGATGACATGTTTTTCCAATCATTAGCTGATGCAACTGCTAAAAGTTCCAATGCAGACTGAAATGGAAGCTATCAATCTGCTGATCAAAAAAAGGAGTTGGAAGTAAACAGTTATTTCCAGCCCACCTATCATGCGAGATAATCACTGGGCAAGTATGATCTCATTTGTATTATGTATGAAAAAAACACTGTAGTTGCACTGAAGTAGATGAATTTTAGAATCCAAAAGCAATTGTGTAAGATCTGAACACAGATAATTTAAAACACATGTAATTCTCCTCATCTTGATTTCCTTCCTTCCTTTTCCTTCACTTACATGAGTTGAAAAAGATAGAGTAAAGGAAAATATATTTCCACTGTTGAGGAAAGAGCTCCTCCAAATCACTCACAGTTCTGAAATTCTTGTTAATAACATCTCTTACAGTAATAGGTGACCTTGTTGTGAATTGTGTCACATGTTTAACAAGAAGAACAATCTTCCAATACCACATCTTCATTCTAATCCATATGTCATGTACCTACATATTTTATGCAGGTTATTCCACAGATACATGAAAATAATTTAAATATATGCAGCTATTTTGTCATGCAAAGCTGGCATGATGACAAGAATTGATCTGAAGAGCTTACACTTTGGTTAGAATCTGAGAAAAACAATATAGTGATAGCATATATCCTGTGATCACAGGAATTTTTTTAACCATCTGTGTTTTCTACATTCCATATCTTTTGGTTTCTTATATGTAAGGTCTTGTAAAATTCTGAAATCTCAGCTCTCTGAGGCTTTCACCTCATCCTGTAGCTGGCATGACATGTCAAATGCTCGTTTGAAAGAAGTAGAAATCGTATTCTTTTAGCTTTTATCCAATGCACAGTGATTAAAGAAAGTTGCACTGCAGGCTTGGTGTTAAAAATGAACATGCCGTGTAGATACCTTCAGTAAAAGCTGGGAAGAACATGTAGGCAAAAAATCCTCAAGGTGTATAACGTTTTGTCCTATCCACGCATCACCTCCCATTCACCCACACTGTCACTGAATGCCTCTACGACTAAATCAAGGAAGTCGTTATTTCCTCTCAGCTTCCTGCTTCCTAGTACCTACTAGAAGGTACTTGCATATGTGAGTAAAATAATCGTTTCGGGGCGCCTTGTAAACTTTTTTCTTTGGCTATACTGTGATGATTGCTTTTCTCTTCAGACATACATGGGAAATAGGAAATTGGCTTCATTGTCAAATGAAAAATAGAAGCATTTAAGAGACATGTCTACACTGAATATATAACATACCACAAAAAAGCACTCAATTAAATTAGAATGGGAGGATTGCACTTTGAAAGGTCATGTTTATATTAATTATATAGTTGCCATGGAATACTGAGTTTTTCAAAAAAAACGTTGAACTGAGGAATGAAATTCTCTTGTGATTAAAAGAGAACAGTAATGATAATACATGTATTTTGATAGATTATTCACAGTTTCTCCAAAATTGGATTTGTAAGATTCCCTAATGGAAGTATGGCTCAACTTGTTTTACTTTCTAGTAGTTTATTAAATTACAGAGTGATGAGAAGTCATTAGATCATTCAATCTGACTTTCTGTATATCATAGTGTATTAAATTTAACTCATTTAACCTTGTATTGATCCAAGTAACTTCCATTTGGTTGAAGAATATTATCTAGAAAAGCACTTAGTCTTGAAGACTTAAAGAGACTGAGAGTATGAGTGTGATTATTATGGTCAGTCATACTTTCTGTTAAATATTTATAAGTATTTTTTAAAAATTTTTTTTGGCTTTCATTCCTTACTACTTGTAGTTTTTATATGTGTATAACCCAGTTTTGGTGCAGATAAGCTGTGTGCAGTTGAGACTCGTAACCAGCTGGTTTTATTGAAGATGACTGTACACTGTGATTAACTCTGTGTTTCTTTCTTGAGAGCATAAAGAATGATGTTAGACTAACAGTTTTATGGTTGTTTCTCCCTATGCATGGTTCTGAGAACAGCCTTGTATTACTCTTAATACTTCCGTGAATCAGATAAAATTCAGAGTGGGCCCATTAGCCTTCAGAATAGTGTCTCTAGAAATTTGATTTATGGTGCTTGACTTACAGAATGCATACTTTCCTACCATTATATATTTCACACCGAAGAAATGCTTAAGATTTCTGGTAAGCAAAAATCACAACCAGTGATTTCTCATGGCAGGAGTGAGAATTGAATATGTATCCCCTGCATTGTCAAGCAAAGTTGTTGCAGGCTTGAATATGCTCTTATGCTCAGACAATTTGTAGGATTTAAGATCCAGTCCCATTTTCTGTTTCCCTACCAGCTGAGTTAGGTGGCTTTCCGCTCTATGCTTTTTAATTTGGATACTTTCTAAAATGCCTAGCTTGCCCCATGCATGCTGTACAGGATGCTTGGTTGAACTGATAAGGAATTCCAGGTTCCATTGAAAGGGGTATATCCCTAAAAGAAAGGCATTGTGCCATTCACTGTTGCAGTCCTATGGAGTTAGCTGAGTTCCGGAAACTGAATAACAAAGTGAAAAAGAACAAATAAAATAAAAGGGCAGGGGCAGGGGAAGGAGATGTTAAAACATGAGGGTAGTGGACTAGGCTTAGAACAGAGAGCTGCCCGTAAAACTTGGGATTAACAAAAGAATTTATTAATGACAGACAGCTATTGAGGGCTGTATGGAAGGAGCAGGGAGAAAAAGCTGGTGGCTAAAGTAATTTCTGAAAAGTCAAAATTGTCTTGACTTACAGAAGATGTAAAGAATTGAAATTCAGACGAGTTTGGCAGTCATATCTTGACGAAAAAAAGGTGTAAGAAATAATAAGATAGATTATAGTCTAATGGAGTAAATTGGCTTCAAGATGAAGAAAAACAACAATATTTTCAAGCATGTATTTAGTTCTGAATTAGTTCATACAGCTAAAATGTGCCTGCAATTCTAGCACTTTTTTTACAGTCTTTTTTTAGTCTATATGCAAAGTAGAAAAATAACATAAATACCCCTCCTCTGGTATGAGAAAGCTGGTCTTCAGTGCTGGAGTAGAAATTTTTAACCTAGGAAATCCTAGAGGTACTTTCAGAAGCTGGTCTTTTCCTCATTCTTCAGTGATCAGTGAGCTTCATGTTTGATCACTCAAACCTCAGCTGCATTATAGGACCTGAGTTTGAGTGAGATGTTTTCTAGAAGAAATGCATGTCAAGGAATGTATGTGTTGTACAACTAGAAGGAGAATACTCCAATCTGAGGTAATAGGGACATATATACCAAACTTCAAAATAGCTTTCAAAAACAGTTGAAACACAACTAGGATGAATTGTACTAATACCACCTCCTGTCAGGTCTTCCATGAACAGATCTCCAGTTGATGCTGTCATTATTGTTTTGTCTATGATGATGATGTCTTCCATCTTCAACTATAGCAGGGCTGACACACCGTCTCAAATCTACAGTGTATGAACACCTCAACACCAGCCAGAGCAAGTTAAAACTTGTCCCTGCTAGGTGCCTAGGGTCCTGCTAGATGCCTAGGATTGCCTGAGAATGATGCCTTAAATTTTTAGGGACAGTTTAAGTAACTTTTTTTAGTTAAAAAAACCAAAACAAAATGTGTCCAGTTTTTGGCTGGACGAGCCACATAAGACCATACATAATCATATTCTTGCTCTCTYGCCCCCCCCTCCCTGCCCCATTTTTTTTGTTAAAGGAACATTGTTTTATGTCTGCCTTTGTAATACTGCAGGTATAAAAGCATGCAACTTCTATTAAAAAGTCTTCATTGGGACTTCAATTTTAATGATATTTTGTGCATATAAAATGAAATGTCATAAACATAAGGCTAGAAAAACAATTCTGGTTTCTGGTTTCATATTTACAATATGAAAAAAGCTTGTGTCTAAATATCTGTGAAATATTATTTGAAGTTTAGAATTTACAATACTAAAATAATTTGTCTAACATTAAAGCATTTTAATCAAAGAAAGGGAATGTAATAACACTTCACAGATCTTAACAAAAGTGTAAGAAGAATAAATGGGGGTGAAGACGAAGGTTATCATAACCTTCAGGGCATCATGAATTTCCAAAGGAAATCTGAGCTCAGAAGTTTGCTTCCTGATTAGAGCCAATACTTTCCACTTTGACCTACAGTGTAGAGACCTGATGCATTCATACTCTGGCTTTGTGTAGCACACAAACCTTACTTGATGTTACTCTTGTGGCATGAAAGCTGGATAGCTATGGCAGTGTAAACCAGGAGGAGAAACTTGTGCTCTACTTTTTCTAATATTCCCATAGAAGTCTGTCATTTCCCCATAAGAACATTCAGGTTTCTGAATAGGCTGCAGTTTTTTAGTAAATTAGAATTTGCTGTGCTTTTAAGAGCTTCATATGTTATTTAATACTGAATTATGCTAATATATAAAAATTATATTTGATGGGGTGTTTGATCATCAGCCGTAACTCAGAGAAGAATGACACTTAGGAAGTAAATGGGAAAAATGTTATGATTAAAGTATGCTAAAATTATGTTTAATTTCATGGCAGGTATGCTTGTTATAAAGCTACCATTATTCAAGTAGTTTGTTTCCCAAGTTTTCCGGGAAGTAGTATGTTTCACCAAAGTCAAAGTTTTAAATTCTGCATTACTTCAGAATAAAGGATTAGGGATGTTCCAAACCATATAATGATCTCCAAATGCAGGAAATCAGCAGTTAAGGTTAAAATCCACATTAAGACATGGAAATAGAAAGTGAAGTAATTAATTAACCTTGATTCCTCTCTTGAGGGGAACAATGCAATATGAGGTAGTTTCAATAAATGCTATCAATGTTTGTGATCCTAAATTAAAATAAACTGATTTTTCAAGACCGTCCTTTTTAATTCTCTTTTTTTTTTTATTTGTAATGTCATTTAAGGGTGAGTTGCAATTTGCCTCCTGTTATGAAGCTATAACCAATACTTTTGTAACATTGGCTAGAAATATATAGAGGGCTACACAGAAAGAGGAGAGCTTCCTCTTATGACATGGTATGGGGGATATGGTTAAAAATGTAAAGAAAAAGTGCTGACCTTCTATTACTATAAAACCATAAAACATGAAGATTGTATCTTCTCCAAAAATTTACCATAACATCATATCAATTGACAAATATTTCACTGCTAGTAGACATGAGAATAATTAAGAAAATTACCATGTATGTCCACACAGAAATTGTACTTTGTTACACGTAGTTCGTAGCTCTGATATGGGGGGGGGGGGGAATTTTTTAGTAGTAGATTATGTTCCCATTCATGCACTTTTTGTTGAACAAAATATGCTGAAACATGCTAGTTTTCATTTTCTTCCCTCCTTGTACATGTTCTAATGTCACTAAGAAAAGGCAATCTAAAGCTATGGTAACATTTACAGATATAGCGAAGCTGACAATTTTCTTTTTTTTTTAATGTAGGCTGTAAATAGACATTCTAAGGTATTTGAAATACATATATAGATTTAAATGGCACCTTTCTAATAATTATGAGAATAAGTACAACATACTACAAAAAATAAATGAATACAAAGTTTATGAAAAAGTTGGTATCTAATAAAATAAACTGGTGGTTTTTACAAGCAAATTATAATTCACCCTTTAGGTCTTACATCTAATACAAGAATACTTGTTCAAGCATGCCTTCCATCTTCTCACTGTAGTAGAGGTTTACTGTTAGAAATTTTTAAAGTATTCTTCACTGGTGCACTTTATGACCCTTCCCTGCCCTTTGCTTCATTCTCCATAAATGTTGTGAGAGCAGTGTGTCTAACTAACATGCTGAGGCACTGGAGGAAGTTCTAGCAATGTACCCGGGTCAAGATACTTAGCTTGAAAATGACCCATGTCACTCTTAGTACGTATGTTTACTTTGTCTCTCCTAGTGCAAATAATTAGTATAATAAAACTTAAGGTTAAAGTTTCTTTTCTCTCTTAGAAATAAAGGTTTATTTTTCCTAAAGAGTTACATGTAGTTATGCAGCTGTAAATCAGCCTCAGATAATGGACAAGAAGATCAARTGCTTGATTTTTACTGTATTTCTCTTGCTTGTGTTCCTGTAACTTTGTTGCCTCACCTGACTCCAGATTCTCAGTCTCTGGTATGCTTCCTTACCCTGTTAAACAAGTGGCAGAGCAAAGTAAGAGCCACTGCTTTAAAAGAACTAGGTCAATTTCATTTAACTCAAGAATCAGTAAGTTACTAAAAAATGAACATACCCTGTTGTATTTAGAGAAAGGAAACATTAGCATTGTCTGCAGTTCTGAATGCTCCAAACCCTAAGAGAGCTAGGAAATGGTTTGATATGCAGATCATTAGTGCTGCAGTTGGAAAGCAGAGATAATTGATTGTTAATGAGAAAAAGCAGTTCACTTGAGTAGCACATTTCAGATAACTTCAGTGCTATAGAAGTACATGGTATACAAAATAAACCTCAGTGAACAGTACTGAGGAGCATTCAGATTGGTTTGGATCTGTCTTCTCTGAATCTTACGTGTTTGGATAATAAATTAGGATGGAAGCATCCTGGCTGACTCACAAAAATAACTGCTGTCGTTTCAGATACATCGGCAGTAAGTGTTTTGGCAACCATAACCATCATAGTTTAGAACCACCCAACAAATCAGTAACCTCATCTTAAATACAAATGAATTGTAGGGACCTGCAGTATTGTTCCTTCACAAGATAAAAGGAAGGGTAGACGAGAAGTTTACATTCCCATCCTTCCCTCTGCTTATACTCCAGGGCCTCTGGTTATCTATTGCTGTTTTATTCAGTGCAGCTGAGACTAGTTATCTCCCCTGTGATTTTTGAGGTCAGATCTTAAGTTGGATGTGTATTACAAATAATTCCCTCACATAATTTTTTCAGATATAAGGAAAAACAGATTGCCAAGGAAAAAAGAATCTGTTCCATTACAGATGTTAGTAAATGAAACAGGCACAGAGCAGCAGTCAGATGTGCTGCCTTCTTAGTCTTTTTTAAGAAGTATACAAACTATAGAGAAATTGCAGGAGAATTTCAATTATGATTTTAAAGTTCTTAGTGTTGCTGCTTTGCACAGTTCTTAAATGAAATGTAGGTGCTCTCTTGGGAAAAGAGGAGCCGTAATGCATGAAAAAAAAGAGCTGCTGGGTTAAACATCTTTCCTTGAGATGGTACGTGGAAGGGTAACTTCATAGAAAAACTCCTGTGTCACCTGAAAAGACTTCTCACTCTGTCCTCGCTCATCCTGCTGTTCTTTTAAAGACAGACTTATACTGGTAGTTTTAGACAGGCTCTTTAAGCCAGTGAAAGAAATACAGTCTCATCTGTTTAGTGAGTTTGAAAAAGGTAAATAAATTATAACAGTGGCTCCATGAAGAGTATTTTATGTTCCTTCCTTTATTCCCTGCCTTCCCACCCCAATCTAATTGCAAACATGCTTTTGTAAAAGACGTAGCTTTAATGTAATGATGGCCAAATATAACCAACATGTTCTGATGGAAATAAAACTGGTACTTTGGACAGAAATGTGTTTTCATCTGCAATCCTGGCCATGGGAGTGCAAATTACTGGGATGCAATGGCATGCTGCCACTACCATCTTTGGATATAGATGACAGTAATTGCAAAACCCCGTTCCAAGCATCAGAAAAAATTACCTGCACCTAATGATCAGTTTCCTCCTAAATTCAGAAGTAGGGGCAAGTAGAAGAGCCTTCTTGGAAGGGAATAGATGATTTAGGTGAATTAATATTTATTAAAAAATGAGAATACCGTCAGCTCATGAAAAGGTATTGAGTTCCTGTGTGCATCAGGAATCACAGCTTCCATTCACAGACATGCCTTTTATCAAGCATACCACTGCCACCATCAGCAGCAGCATCTTTTTCACAAGGACAGCTGGTAGAAGGAAAGCTATTAAACTACAAAGTTTGTTCTTTTTTCTACAGGCCCAAAAGATACAAATTTCATTTCCCAGACAGTTGAAGTCTGTCATTTCTTTGATAAAGGGAATACACTAACTAGGGACAAGCTGGATATCAGATATAGTCAGCATGATCCAATTCAACTCTTTCCCACATACCCAAATGGCCATTTCTATAAAGGAGTCACTCATAGAGATTACTAAAAACTAAGGTTTTCTATTTTAAGAMATTCTACAGAGGCAATTCAAAAGGAAATGTTTCTATTTCAAGTACCCCTAATTCTAGGAAGTGATGGCAGTTGAGAACTGGGTCAATAAAGTACATTTTTCATTGTAAAATCCTGGTTCAGTTTGTTGCATTGGACATCTAAGTTCTTCCCTCCCAAAATATATATCTATATTGAAAACTGATCATAATCATTAACACTGGTCTGAAAGTTTCATTTTAATACATACGTTGCTCAGATGAGTTGTTTTTAAAGCTGTATTTTTTATATGCGAGGGCTATTCTTCATTTGATGATATAATAATCTAAGGTATTAGTCAGACCTTTACCATGTGTAATATAGCATATGGCTTTCTCCATTTATGAGATATCATACACTGAACTAGATACATGCAGGCATTGCTACAGACTAGGTATTCCATAGGGAGACATCCCATAGGCAAGAAAGTGATGCTTTGTTGATGATGAAGTCCTTCCCCAGCCTGTAGGAAACATCCATCATTCACTGATGTTCCTTTTCTTATATCCATGCAATTAATGGGTTTTGGGAGGAATGGTTAGCTATACCTTGTGCTTGTAGGTTGTTCTGATCAGCTGAAGAGGTGAAACGGTACCCAGTGTATTGAAGCTCAGAGTAGCATGAAGGTCTGGTATTTTTATACCACATTCTGGAGCAATATGTTCAGATTAATATAACGCCACTGTCACTGTTTTCAGTAAAGAAAGTGGCATGAACTGGTATGAAATGGTATTGTCAGTAGATAAATGGCCAGCCTCTAATCTACTACCATTTGTATCTTCTGTAGTCACTCCTAAAAGTTTCTAGAAAATCAAAATGGAGTGCCTCAACGTGTTTGCATTCCTGAATGATGAGTAAGAAATCAGGGAGTCAGTCTTTTTAGCATTTGTAATACAGAAGGTTCCAAAGACAGACCTCTTTGTACGATACACCAAGAAGTGACAGTTTTGCTGCTCTGGGTGTGCGGAAGCTCAGTTTTGGCATTCCCTTTAACTGCTCTGTCTCATGGTCAGGGAGGCTCCTATGTGTCTCACTACCTGTCCCTCTGATTTCATAAGCCTTGTGCCATGTTTGGGAAGAAGGAACGAATTTGACCACGGTTAATATTTAAAGAAATAAGGTTTTCCCCCCAAGTGACTGAATGGAAATTAATCAAAGGCAGACTAAGAAAATGGAGTTTTAGAAAAGCGTATACTATTAAGAAATATTCTGCTTAAGTGATTCATTTATGTCAGGCCGGTCAGGTATACGTTTTTGATTGTTTAGGAATAACAGTAATAGTTTAACTAAAGATAGTCTGTAATGAAAGTCTTTTCAAATAGATGCTCTGTGAATTTACTCCTAGTTTTAATTTGATGGTTATATTGACGATCTGTAGCTCCAAGGGTGTATTTCAGTAGCACAGGATTTCTAAGACGTAAGGATTCTTTTGCCATATTTCTTTTTCCAGAGTCATATCGTGTTTGTTGAAAGTTAATTAATTTGTTGCCTGGAAATCTCTGTTGGCCAAGTGCCACCCAGAGGTTTCTCAGTGTATGTTTCTTAGTGTATTTTGTGCTGATTTTCAGTCATCTTCATCCTGACGTTCCATGACAAAGCAGAGCTCTAACAGAAGGGCTCCAAGTCACTCTGTGAGTGGATACAGAGAGGGAGTGTGCATACAGCATGGCCCCAGGAATTGCAAAGCCCATGGTCTGCTTGAATTATCATTGGCTGCTGCATGCCTATACTGTACTGTTACAGCAATGTCACTTATTTTCTGTTTGTCCTTGTTTATTAATTCAAGTGTCAGTGCCACAATGTATATTCCTTATCCAGGTACAATACCAAATAAGGTGCTCTGTACAGAGCTGAGTGCTCTGGATTTATCTTGCAAGAATATTGTTAGATTTTCTTTAAAAGCTTTAGAAAATAAGTAAAATGCTTTCAAAAGAAAAGAAAGTTATGTAATTGTGCAGTATTCTGAGATCTGAATAAACTGAACAGAACTTAACTGACCCTGATTCTCCACTGTATTCCCGTGCTAAGTGTGTTCTTTTGGGTCCAACATGATTTCTGTAAAGGTGATATTAAGTTCTAAGAGGTGTCTGATGCTGTAGAAAAGTAATGGGCTGTTTCTCTCCTCCTCTTTTGGGCAGTTTTGGTATGAATCATGATGGAATTGGAAATTCCTGTGGGACCAAAGGTCATGAAGCAGCAAAGCTAATGGCAGCTCATATTACAGCAAACACCAACCCTTTCTCTTGGTCAGCCTGCAGTCGGGATTACATCACCAGTTTTTTAGAGTAAGTAATCTCTCAAGAAAAATCATGAGTTTTCAAAGTTTTAAAAAAATTGACACCTTTCAGGATAAATAGTAGAGATACAGTGACCTGTTCTGGTGGTTTACTTTTTTAGAATGAACAAGACAGAAATAGAGCACGTCACTTAAGATCTTTATTTTGTAGAGCACTTTTTCTATGTAATGGCAAAACCTTCTTCTGCTCCATGCCCCACCTTACAGTTCTCATTTTTTAATCTATTCAAAACATTTTGAAGTGCTGATCATATCTCATTGCTTCATTAATCTGAGGGTGAGAAACAGAGAAGGGTGGAATTTGTCTATGAATGATGGGAAGTATTTTTTTTTAAATACATGCATAATGTGAGGGAATCTAATGAAGGGAACAAGGATGTAGCCCTGTTCCTTGTATATTTCATTCTCCAGATTTTTTTCACGCAGTCTTGTGGGTTTTTATCTGTCAATGTTCTTTGGTACCATTGCTGAGAATATAAAGATTATAGGAGAGGATGGCATAGATATTTATATTAATACTTCAAAATTGTGCTAACCTATACTTTTGTGGTGATTTTTATCCAGAAGTAGTTTGCTACCTCAAATTTTACTTCTGTATGAGAAAATTTAAACAGTCAAAATATGTTAGTCTCAAAAATGTGCTCATATCAATGTATACATTGGTATATGTGATACATAATTAAGCCTTTGTATGTGTTTTAAATTGTGGAAGACAAACACAGAACTGTGAATTCACTGAAAACAGATTAATAATAGGATTTTTTAAAATGGCGTAAGACGGGCTTTATGGGAGCAAATGGCAATTGGTTGGTAGGTGCAGTGTCATCAGTGCAGTCATTCCTTTAAGAAGTGAAGGTTGTTCAATAATGCAGACACTTACTGTATTTTAGGAGATGGACTTAAACCAGTCAAGTGGTCTAACCATGAGACTACTAAGAAAAAAATGAGCTTCTCCTCTTATTTCAGCTACCTAACTTCAGAATAAGGTGCTCTATTCTGATTCTTACCTGAAGGGACCCATCCGTACTGATACATTTTCTTTAGTTTAGTTCAAATGTAGCTTCCCTCTCAATACAGAGGATTACTGAATTGGTCTGAAGAGGTGTTTGATCTCCCTATAGAGTCAGTGGGCAGAGACAGATGTTTAATGTTGGTGCAGTTCGGAGAGAAAAAACTTCTCTTCAGTTACGGTATCAGGTTAAGGCATTTTGTATCAGCCCACTGAACTGTGCACCCACCCAATTTTATGTACTGGAGCGTTTAAGATGAGTGTCTAAACTAAAGCACACTGAGTAAGTCATCCTTACATATATGCGTGATACAGGTTTCTCACAATATAAATTGATTTTCTCAGGAGAGATACATGTATTTATTTAACACTACCATTATAAAAAAAAATATACAGGGCAGTATTCTTTTATCATTTCCAATCATTTCTGTTAATTCAACTCTTTTCCCGTTAGTAGTCTTTCTAGTATGTCATGCAGCCTAGTTTTAACTATGACAAAGAATATGGTTTTCACATCTCTTCTAAGAGATTATTTCATAGCTTAGTAGTTCTGACTGTAAGCTTACAGTTCAGGTATTTTCTTGTAGCATTTGAGGGTTTGTTTCTTCCTGTTACAGTTCTGCTATTCTGTCTCATTTACTTCTATTTGTTGCTCTCCTCTGAACTCCATTTTGATCCCATAATTGTCCTGACAATAAGTTGTCTATTGATGAAGACATAATTCAGAAGCTATGAAGTCATTTCTTACTTATGGGTTTGGAGAAGGAAACATGGTAAAACTCTGTGGCTTGTGTTAATGCTGCAAATTTAATAGAGCTGAACATTTGTTCGTAATGTTCCTGCACAGTTTTACATTCCAGTCTGAAGAAACTTTATTATATGTATGCAGTGATCTTTCAAAATTTTACTGCCAGTTAAAAACGTTTAGCTTGTGCCTCCTCTACTTTAATTTTGTAATTTATTTTATTGTTTACTGTAAGCATCTCCGTTATTCTTTTCCATTCCCTAGGTTTGATTCACTGTTAAATTTCATTTCTAAGTCTGTGGGATGCCAGTGAAATTGTAGTTATATTAGCATAAAGCCAGAATAGTACTCTAGTGAATCTGTTTCCATAGTTCTAATCTCTTCAGGTTTTTTGAGACACTTCTCTATCATTGCCAGTGTTTGCAACTCTACTCGAATTACTACCATCTGTGAATTTCATAAAAAAATCATTACTGAAGATACTAAGTGATATTTGAGCTAGAGTAAAAAAAAATCTACACATAGCAGCTTCAATAATAAATTATCTTTTATAATATTTTAGCTGTATTTTTGTAACCTGGAATGTAGATGTTATTTTTTTCAAAGCTACCTTGGATAAACATTATTTTATGCATTGGAATTATGAATAGATTTTCCAATTGTATAGGATACTATGTTAAATAACGTACTAAAAGCCAAAGATAACTTCTCCTTCATCTACTAATTTTGCAATCTATTTTTAAAAATGTCAGATTTCTCAAACATGATCTGTTCATTATAAATCTATGCTTCTTACTGTTTGTGGTTCTAATATCCTATAAATGAATGGATACTTTTTTCCCTTAAAATAGTTGTTTTATTATTTCATAAAGTAGAATAGTCTGTAAAACCATAGTTTTTTTCTCCAATTTCTAGTTTTCTCCCCAGCTTTTCATGTCATCTCCTCAATGACAGCAGGAAGCTGTTGAGATAGAGTTACACAGGTACCTGCAGGACAGCTGTCAGAAGCCTAGATCACTTCTTTTTACCCATTCACACCTTTCCTTAAGGCAGAACAGCTTTAAGAGTAGATACTTTTCTGTTGCAGGTAATGCTCAGTGAGCAAGAAGCAAAGTAAAATAGCAAGTTTCATGTGGTAGCAATTCCCTGACTGGTCCTATAAGAGCAGAACAGTCTGCATCCAGACAGGAAAAATGACTCCGTTTTTTTCTATTAATTCTTCATAACTTAGCAACAGATGAGGAAAATGCTGATTTAGAGCTTTAGAGGCAAAGCCTCAAGATGTTGTCATCTGTGTCTCCAGATGTTTATTCCAGATAGATTAGACTCTGCCCCCTTTCTTTCCATTTTTCCTCAAGAATGGGAAAACAGCTGGGACAGGACCCACTAGACTACAAACAAGAAAGACAAGTGTTTTTTTCTGTGCTGAATGAGTATGGCTAGTTTAGGATTAATTTAGCTATGTCTAACAAGAAAGACAGAACACGATGGGATGAAATGCAGATACCCAAGCAGAAACCTGAGACCGTGAATCTGTATGACATACCACGACACCTTTTAGATTTATCGGCTTGGATCTGGATACAAGTTTGGGCAGAGCTGTCATGGCACGAGGATAACGCAGCTGGAATGAATTTTGCTAGAAGCTCATGACATGTTCACAGTATTGTATGGTAAGGTAGATTAATGTGGATTTACTAGTTTACCAACTTGGGCCACCACTTGCTACAGCAGTTTTGCACTGTGTGCCGTTTTGTAGTGCAGATACCACATTGTCCTTTATCATCAGGCAGAAGCATTTTGAAACAGAAGTCATCCTGGTGACACTCAAAGTAGAGCCTCACCTTCATCCTTCTCTTCCTCAAGACTTTCTTAAAACTACACCCAGAAACAAATTTTCCAGACTGAGGCTACTGAGGAATAGCCATTAAGTATCACTTGGAAGGTACCAATTCAGTCAGGCACTAGTTGGGAAAGCAATTTATTTTGTGGGATGGCCAGGTAGAGGATCAATATGGCTCAAAGGATGACAATAAGACAAAGCAAAGCTATGTATTGCTAATAGATCTATCAAAACTCTCAAGAAGGATGGCCAGCCAGCACAGGCTCTGAAATGGCCAAAGAAAATAATTTTTTTCTTGGGAGAACATTCCTTCTAGCACATACTAGCTGTTGTCTGTCAAGCTTTATGTTAGAGTGAAAGATTGACTGAATTCAGTTTATCAACTGAATTGTTCATAAATGCTTTACAATGGCTTTAAATTTCACTAACCTTTTATGGAATTAAATGCAGAAATAGTCACTGAGAATTGAAGGGTTGGAGAGCAGTGTCAGAGAACAGAGATTCCTGTGAGAGGAGTAGAAACCCTTACTATCTGTTTATAGGAGAAATGAACCAAGCCTAAAAATACTGTTTGTGACTGAAAACCAATTAGTATAAATTCATTCTATGCAGTGCGCGTGTGTGTATATATATTAAGAAAAAAAAAACATATATATAACATGCAAGTTTCATTATATCCAGCATATATTTATACAGTGTGCCTATAGAGCCATGCAGATACCTAGGTGTAAAGAAGAGAACTTTCTGCTTAGAATTCTTTGTTCAGTTGCTTTTATGTTTTGTAATAACAAAATCTGGATGATCTCTGGAATCATAGTTTGTTAATCTTGTCAGTATTAGATTGGAGAAGGTGTTAGAAGAAGCCAGATGGCCAACGCTGTCTTTCAAAGGCAGGATTGTCTTTTGAAGATGAATGGAGAAGAACCAAGAGTCTTTAAACTATTTGAATAAGTAAGATCTATCACAGGAAATTCTTGGAGAATGTCTAGGATTGCCATACACCAAGATTTAGATCTGAGACTACACCTTTCTAACTTTGGAAAGGAGCCAAAGCTACCTTGGTCCAAGCAAGCTCAGTAGACAGTATAAAAAAATCATGCAATGTTTGGGCCCAGACATCATCTACCCAAGAATCTTGGATGTATAAGTGGATATGCAAGATAAATATAGGCTGCGTCTATATATGCCTGATACGCTAACTATGGCAGATTGGCCAGTCCCCCGGTACTCCAGAAATATAAATTAACTTTTAAAAAAAGTACAAGCCATGACTAGTTTTAAAAGATAAGGTCACATCAATCATACCAGAATTTCATACCTCTCTCTATAAATCAATGGAGAAAATTTACATTCAGTATTAGCTGTTGACCTACACTTTGGATTATAATTTGCTTCTTTTTTCTTTAAAGTTTAGTAGGATTTTCTTTTTTTTTTTTAGCTAACAGATAATTGAATAAAAAGCATATCTCCCCCATTACTGTAGATTTCTGAAACTTTGAAAGTCTTAATGTTTTGCTTAAAAGGATACCCAGTTAAAAAAAAAAAAGAACAGTTTCTGTAATCATGGGCAGACAATGTTTTTGACCATTGACTTTGCAAGTATTACTCTTTGTCTGCCTCTTGGGTTGTTTAAATTTAAAGAAATTGTAAAGGGCAGAATGAGCAGCAGATTCCCATTAACTTATTTGTAGAATTTTTGATGAAATAAATATAGAACAACAAATTGGCCCAATATTTTATAGCTTAGTAACTATGGGACCCAATGAGATCCATCCACGGGTCTTGAGGGAACTGGCGGATGAAGTTGCTAAGCCACTATCCATCGTATTTGAGAAGTCATGGCAGTCTGGTGAACTTCCCAGTGACTGGAAAAGGGGAAACATAACCCCCATTTTTAAAAAGGGAAAAAAGGAAGACCCGGGGAACTACAGGCCAGTCAGCCTCATCTCTGTGCCTGGGAAGACCATGGAGCAGATCCTCCTGGAAGCTATGCTAAGGCACATGGAGGACAGGGAGGTGTTTCAAGACAGCCAGCATGGCTTCACCAAGGGCAAGTCCTGCCTGACCAACCTAGTGGCCTTCTACAGTGGAGTGACTACATCAGTGGACATGGGAAGGGCTATAGATGTCGTCTATCTGGACCTCTGTAAGGCCTTTGACATGGTCTCCCACAACATCCTTCTCTCTGAACTGGAGAGGTATGGATTTGATGGGTGGACTGTCCGGTGGGTGAGGAACTGGTTGTATGGTCGCATCCAGAAGGTAGTGGTCAACAGCTCAATGTCCAGATGGAGGTCGGTGATGAGTGGTGTCCCTCAGGGGTCCGTATTGGGACCAGTACTGTTTAATATCTTCATCAATGACATAGATGGTGGGATTGAGTGCACCCTCAGCAAGTTTGCAGACGACAGCAAGCTGAGTGGTGCGGTCGACACGCCTGAGGGATGGGATGCCATCCAGAGGGACCTGGACAAGCTTGAGAAGTGGGCCCACGTGAACCTCATGAGGTTCAACAAGGCCAAGTGCAAGGTCCTGCACCTGGGTTGGGGCAACCCCCTGTATCAATACAGGCTGGGGGATGAAGGGATTGAGAGCAGCCCTGCCGAGAAGGACTTGGGGGTACTGGTGGATGAAAAGCTGGACATGAGCCAGCAATGTGCACTCGCAGCCCTGAATGCCAAGTGTATCCTGGGCTGCATCCAAAGAAGGGTGGCCAGCAGGTTGAGGGAGGTGATTCTACCCCTCTACTCTGCTCTGGTGAGACCCCACCTGGAGTACTGCGTCCAGCTCTGCAGCATAAGACAGACACGGACCTGTTGGAGAGGGTCCAGAGTAGGGCCATGAAAATGATCAGGGGGATGAAACACCTCTCGTATGAGGAAAGGCTGAGAGAGTTGGGGTTGTTCAGCCTAGAGAAGAGAAGGCTTCGGGGCCTTCTCAGTATTGCAGCCTATCTAACCCCCCCTAAAGGGGGCTTATAAAGGGGGCTTATAAAAAAGATGGTGGCAAACTTTTTAGCAAGGCCTGTTGCAACAGGACAAGGGGTAGTGGTTTTAAACTAAAAGAGGGTAGATTTAGACTAGATGTAAGGAAGAAATTTTTTACAATGAGAGTGGTGAAACACTGGCACAGGTTTCCCAGAGAGGTGGTAGATGCCCCATCCCTGGAAACATTCCAGGTCAGGTTGGACGAGGCTCTGAGCAACCTGATCTAGTTGAAGATTGTCCCTGCCCGTGGCAGGGGGGTTGGACTAGATGACCTTTAAAAGTCCCTTCCAACCCAAACTATTCTATGATTCTATGATCTCCCAAACTCTCAAGGCCACATACCAACAGATTTTGGTAGGTGGATGATTTTGATAGGTGCACCAATAGATTTTTCCTAATATGGCTGCTGGATAATTATTCAAATGAATAAAAGAATGCTTTGTAACACAGACCGTATTGTGGAGGAAAGTATACATTAAAGAAATACCAAATTATCTATTACCAAACAAAAGAAAAATTGAGTATTATGAAAAGAATGTGCGAAATTAGAGACTCTTTGCTATGAAATAGATAATAAGACATAGAGCCAGCCTTGCATAAAAGATTGGAAATAAGTAGAATTTATCATAAGAGTAAGTGGTAAATCCACATCAATATCTGAATTTCCCTAACATTCAAGAATGTTTGCATTTAGGAACCATCCTATTCTGGTTCATTTTAATTTTAAACATACCACTCCAAATCACACTTCCGTTACTTATGCCCTGATTCTGCAAATATTTATGTTATTATCTGTAGACTATTGAGCAATCTGCTATTCATTAATGTCAAGTTAAGCAGCTTTTGCAACCTGTACAGAAATATATCCTGGTGCTCTCTAAAAATCAGTTTTTACTCAGGAAAAGTATCTAATAAATATGAAGTAAAGATTCTGTTAGGAGCCAAATGTTATATATAGGCATGTAGATAATTCGTGTTTTTGTATGTATGTATATGTATAAAATGCAGCGTGTTTATAGTTAATAAATTTTACTATTGTTTTTTCCATATTTTAATGGGTAATTTGGTAACAATTAAATATTATGTATGCTATCCATGTATCTATGTATATGATTGTTTAGCTATAACAGATAATTACAAATATTTATGATACATTTAATTTATGATTGTTAATCATAGCTTGTATTATAGTCCACATCATTATTAAGAATGAGCCAATTCTGGCTGAATCCTTGGTTGCTGTTATTTTGATCAAGCAGTTAGCAGTGATAGCATGTCTGAGATCTTAAGCTTTCAGAGAACGCTCTAGTAGTCTTGATATCCTTCTAAACAGAAGATTAATTTGCTATCCTGTGATACTAAAATACAAAACAATGTTTAAATTACATTGTAGAGTGTTTTACAAAGATCTCTTGAGACACTACACTGGAATACTGGGATGAAATGACATCAAGTTTAGCTATTTTATAATTGAAACAAGTCCCATAAAACCTAATGAAATTAACTTAAAATTAGGAAAATGAGAAAGTCTTTGAGTACTAGTAGTATCTTGTGGAGTAAATAGAATGTAAGGATGAGTTTGAGATCATCTTATTTCCGTTGCAGACACTAAAGATTTATCCACTCCCTGTTCAAAAATATAAATGCTCTGCAGGGATATCCTGTAGGTTTTTTGACTTTGTATATGCTTCCTATATAAGATAAAATCACAAAGCACACCTGTAGGTTTTTTGACTTTGTATATGCTTCCTATATAAGATAAAATCACAAAGCACAAAAGTGATTGTGAGTAGAAATTTTCTAAAATTGCAGAGATTAAGGTATTTGGGCATTCTTTTCCTTTGTATTATCTTTTTTACATCTACACAAAGGGCTTTTTTCACTTTTGTAGGCCTGATTGATAATAACTATTAGATCTCTGTTTATAAAGTGCTCCGATACCATTATTCTTCTAGCATCCTTTTGGTTCATTCCCCTAGATTTAGCAGATTTTTTTTTCAAGTATCTGGGTTTTGCTTTGGTGGAGCAAAGA
The DNA here is from genome assembly GCA_035582835.1 of Phoebastria nigripes. Lineage (NCBI taxonomy): Eukaryota > Metazoa > Chordata > Aves > Procellariiformes > Diomedeidae > Phoebastria > Phoebastria nigripes. Next base: position 354,463 of record JAYKAV010003074.1, on the reverse strand, counting down.
GAAAGGGAGAAGAACAAGGACATAGACTCAAGAGTATTACAACATTCCTGAGTCCAGTAGAAGTTGTCTGGAAAGGTTATATGGTCTTCAGCCTGTATTCATCCTTTGCACAGCATTGGTGAGACCTTTCATTACGAAAGGAAAGTCCCTGGTTTTATTAATGTCTTTTATAACACATGCTATTTCTTTTCCACAATACTTCAATTCACACAATACAGTATCGGGTTCTCGCACTAAGTTTGTAAAATGTGTCATTTTATTCAACTACTTGAGAGAAATAATAGAACTGAAGCATAAGGAAAGAGAGAAGTGTTCGGTCTGAGAGGTGGTGATGTAATGTAGCTAGTAAGTGAATGACTGCTTAGTTATTTTCTTGCTTTTTTACTACTACAACTATTTCAACACTATTTCATTGTGGCATTAGAGCAGAAGAGGCATATTTTTGTATTTGCTACAAGGATTTTGACTTACATTTCTGCAATTGTATGTCTTGTAGAGTAGGTATAGACTTTAATTTACAAGCTCGGTGAATTTAAAGATTTAGATCCGATTCTGTAATCTAATCCATGCAGGGGTACATATGTCTATGGAGAGAGTCACCGAAAGTAATGAGGGTTTTTAAATGCTGTGCCCTTAGCTGTCTGTTTACAGGATCACAGTTTACAGACAAAACTCTGCACTATTGGTATCTATGGAAATGTTCCCATCATATGCAATACTAGGCTCAAGCTGATGTCAAATGCTAAACTTCGCACTGCTTGTTTAAGCAAAGTTCCTATCTGCAGTTTGATCCAGGCAATGCAGAAAAATCAGATTGTATTTGAGTTACTTTCATATTGGAGTTATTAACATGTACTCCTCATACATGCAAAATACAATGCTGAAATATTTCAGAAGAATGTAGGATAGTTTCCCAACTTCTGCTATTAGAAAATATATATGCTTGCAATAATGAAGAGTGGAATAAAGGGGCAAGTACATTATTTTTTATGCCAGAACCACACAGTTGATATTTTAAAGGTAGATTTCAGCCGAGGGGGTGGGTGTGTGTGTGTGTGTGCGTGCGCAGGTGAATCACACTAAATTCATTGGGGTTAGTAACCGAATATCATATTTTTTTTCTGTACTTACCTGGTTATTGCCTTAGTTGCTGTTTGTCTTCTTCTGAAATGGTTGGCAGTTGTTTGTTTCTTTGTTTTTCCAAAGGGTTTATTGTAGTATTTCAAAGAATTAAATAAAATAGGGTTAAAATGAGAACATAAAATGTGTAGTTAAAGGAGGTTTTTTGCTCTTTTTTTATCTGCAGATGAAAAGTATAGAAAATTGGAGATCTCCAAAAAACAGTGTAGAACATTCACTTCTGAAATTATGTTCCTTTGGCAAGGTGCATGGAAAAGATTTGGAAAAAAAACCATAAGTGCTGGCAAAATTTGTAGGAATGTCGGAAAAAAATTTAAAGTGTTGGCATAAGAATTCTTTAAAAATCCTCACTTATTCACATATGAAATGAAAGTAAAAAAGCATCTGTCCTCTTTTATGCACACTGACTAAATAAAACTGACTAATTATATTTAGCAAAGTACAAAGTTTTCTAAACAGAACTCTGTCTGCATTTGGCTTGCTTTGTTGTTTATTCCCCTAAACTAAAATATTGTGGTTGAATATGGGCATATTTTGGAAAAAAACCCACCAACCACCAAACAAAACAGCGAATATAAAAGAAGAAAACACTTAAGTTTTCAAAGATGATGATCTTAGTTCTAGCATGAAATTTTAAGACTAAATATTATTAATACGATAGGAAAAGATCTTGGATCCATACAAATTTTTTCACTTACCCTATTATAGGTAAATTTGAAGATCCTGCAGAATTTTTACCACTGTAACTATTTTGTTCACTCAAATGGAAGAAAAGCATGCATGTTAAGGTCCTAATCCTATAAACATTTAGTCATATTGAAATTTAAGTGTGTTTTATATAAACCAGTTGAGCTGCTCGTATGTGTAAGATTGTACTTAGCTGTTTGAAGGATCAGAAGGGTCATTAAGAATTGTAAACTGAATTTCTTTTATTTGCTTAATTTGTTTATTTTTCATTCTATGACCAAATGTAGCTATTCTTCAGTGAAAACAAATAGGAATCTTGAAACAAAAATGAAAATCAGTCTTGTGTGGCTCAGAAATTATCACACTTTAAAAGATAATACATGAAATCTATTTCGCAATCTAAAATAAGCATTTTTGTTAATAGTAATGATGGAAAATTATTTTAATATCTTAATTCCCTCTAATTATTTTTTCTTTTTACTATGGGTGTACCATCTTACTGTTTGTTTATTGCAATCATATTTGTTTCACACCCAGTGCTGTTAAAAGTAAGAACTAGATACGTGATATCATTACTGTGATTTACAGTCAGTAGAATTCCTAATTGATTTGGTCCTTTATGTTGAACAGTTCGGGCCGTGGTACTTGCCTTGATAATGAGCCTCCCAAGCGTGACTTTCTTTATCCAGCTGTGGCCCCAGGTCAGGTGTATGATGCTGATGAACAGTGTCGCTTCCAGTATGGAGCAACATCCCGCCAATGTAAATATGGGGTAAGAAGTCTTAATCCTTATGCTGAGTGTTCTGCTTAGTCATTTGTATATATTCCTTTATAACATAAAGCTTTAGTTAGATGCAGTAGTGGGTTACAGATTTCCAATAGCATGTCTGGTGCCATCATACGTAAGCAAAGGGTACATTTTAATCCTTATGCTGCATCTTTTGCTTGAGTCATTTGTGTGTACTGTACACCAAAATGTGTGGGTAACAATGAGTTGGGGAAAGCATTCTTTAATTTTAGGAAAAAAAGGAGCCCAGAACACTTGATCCTGCTCCTTGCAAAGTGTACTACAGAATTTTCCCTGATTTCAGTTAAATGAAATCAGGTTCATGTTGTATTAATCTTGAAACATGAAATCTGTTGTGTTGGCTTTAACTTTTCAATTTAAAGCTACATTTTGAAATTACTTTTGTACTTGTATTGATTTGTCAGGTCTGGTTTTCTTTTCCTTTTTCTTTTTTTTTTCCCCCGACATTGAGTTTATTGTTTCTCACATTGTTCAGATCTCTTTTTGGAAATATGGATTACGGTTATGGGAACAGAGGAACATGAAGCTAGATAGCTGAATAGAATACTGAATAGCTAAGTACTAGCAAAGCTTTGGCCGCAAGTACCAGTGTGTAGTAATTAAGGTAAATAAATTCACAGTAGAAATAAAAACCTCCACACTTAGGCCATTATGCAATAAATTTATAAATACTTACTTAAAATCTTGCAGCCCAAAGTATGTAGAAAAAGGATGCATTCTGCTGTGCTTGTCAGCAAATAATCAGCTGAGACTAAACTAAATAAACCTTGAAAACATATCTAGTAGTTTAGAAGTAAATAGTTCTAATAATATTTTAATTTTTAGATTATTCAAATAAAACAATGTAATCATTGAATTTATACTCTATTTACTTCTCTAAAGGCTAGCTACAAAGAAAGACCATTTTTAATATCCCTGGGGTGATAAATAGAACATTATTCTTGGGATGCCTCTTTGGCAGGTCGCATTGTGCAAAGGATTTAAAAGCTGTATGTAGCTGGCTGACTAGCTTACTGGGTCTTCTATTCCTGATCCCTCATCAAACCTGTTTTGGCCTTCATTGTTCCTCTTTAAGTTCTCACTTCCCACCACTGTTCTTTAAGGGTCCTGTTTCCTGTCGCTACATCTAAGTGAATCCTTTTTTTTTTTTTTTCTCTTTTTTCTTACAAATTCTCACCACACGCACTCTTTTATTTTCAGACTAAGGAAATCTGCAGATATTTAATCCATGACTTATAGCACAGCCTTTGGAGATATACTACATTTTAAATTAAACTGGAAAGTTAGTAATGTGCAAAACCTGGCTTTTCCACATGTATCTTATTTTTTTCAAACACTGTTAAACTATGTAATCATTGTTGTGACGATCACGCTGCACAGTACACTTTCTTTCTTAAACCAGTTTCTAAACCGCAAACAATTGGCAGTAATGAAGATGTGTAGGTAATCTTGGCTTTCTGCCTTCTGCTTTTTGTTTTAAAGTTTTTGATGGGATTCCCTTATAGTTACCAAACAGAGATTGACACTTAATTGAGGCAATAGTTAAGAGAAGTTATGTCTTCATGTGACATTACCAGTGCTCTGAATTGATACAGTATATTGTGTTCCATCAGTGTGCCATCAATGTGAGCATAACTTATAAGTGTCTCAGAAAAAAACCCCTATTTTTAATCAGAGGATTCAGACTGCATATATTAATATAAGAGGTTATTGTGGAAGTCTGGTAATATCCACTCTAAGAAATTATATGCATTTAAAGTAGTGTCTACATTTAAAAATATTACCTGCCATGGCCATAATGCTCTGAAAATGAGATCATGATGATTGTGATCGTACAGATTTCAAGTGATAATTTTGAAGGAGAAAAAAAAAGTCTTTGGAAGCTGCTAGTGCAGATGGAAAATATCCACACAAGAAAGACCTATTACTGTATGAAAGGGTTTTTAGAACTGAGTAGTTGAACTAGATCTAAATACCAGGAAAAGCTAAGCTGAATACTCTGCTCAACTCTATCAAAAGTAAGCAGTCAGTGCTTTGGATATTCCTATTTGATGTACTATTCACATGAAGATGCCATTAATAGTTCATTGATCTTATTCTAACAGACACATGTGCAACTGTGGACGGAAAAACATAGTAAAAATCCCTAATTAACAGTGGACGTAGTTCGTATACTAACTTCTTTCTAGCACTTCTTTTGGCCCTTTTTGTTTGAAGTGCCTGATAAAAAAGGGGTAGAGCAGGTTTTCCAACTTGAGGTTTAGCAACCCAGAAGGAAATAAATTCTAAACCAAAGGGAAATCTTAGAGAAAATTGCTTGCCTTTTTCTCTTGCTCATGTTCTTTACTGATTTGTGATGGCGAGACATGACAAGAGAAACAGTCGAACTCTCAAATCAAAGGCCAAAAGATTACAAGTCGTCTTCGTCCTCTGATGTAGCTGTCGAGATAGTTGGTGTTTTTAAAGTAACTTAGAAAATCTTCGTGTTTTTTCTGCTTTGGATTCTGTCGTAATGTGTTATTAACCTTCAGGAAAATTACCTCTTTCAACCATCTAGCTTTAATGTTAATCTGTGTTCATTGCCTTTTCTCCTATATTTCCTCATCCGTTCCCTCTGTATGTTTATTTTAAACTGTTTGTTGCTTTTGATCATAGATCATGTCCTAATCCTGCATAGAATTTTGCACATTTAAGTATCTGAAGCCTTTCTCTCTTAGGAACTTGAAGTTAAATACATGGAGAGGTGTTTGAATGATTAAGGCATCAGAACTAAAGTACTAAAGGGGCTGCAAGTTTCTGTGTGTGTGTTTACTGACAAGGAGCCAATTTGACCTTAAAAGGAGCTCTTTGGTAGTTGTTTTGATACTATCGTAAGTAGTAGACCTAATTAAACTGTTCAGTCACTTATGGACAGAACTGTTCCAGCAAAAGCATTGTGGCTATTGGTCAGATTTCCCTGTATTGTTCAGCATGTTAAGTCGGACAAGAATTCAAAGAGATGCTTTAGCTCTTTGAGCTGAAAAAAAAAAMCTACATTTTAGCAAGTAGACAGTGATCCTTCTAACGTTACATGTACATTGTTCTTTATACTATACTTTCCACCATTTCTGATACAGGGGCAATTTTAGAGAATTTGAGTGAAGAAATAGATACTTTGAATAAAGAATTGAGAGGCAATGTCTCAAGCTACTTGAAATATTTCATTTTTAGGGTACGCTTTCAGATTCAGGAGAACGTTAAATTTATGACTTATAGCGATCCAAATTGTAATGGTGGAAATTTCACCATATAATACAGACACATAGTTTTTTCCTAAAGGCAGTACATGCTTTCAGGTATCTTACTGGATTCACTGCAGTGGGAGATGTTGAGGTTATTAGGAACAGTGCTAGTTCCTGTTCATTTATGTAGCTACTGGATGTCGTACATCTTCTAGGGTGATGCAGTGTGAATTCTCTTCTGCTGATTGTCAAGTGTGTCTCAGTTCTCTGCTCTGTTTGTATGCCAGTTCCCCTGATAGTTCAGAACCTTTTTCAATCCTTTTGTTTAGGTGAGTGTAAGGAGAACTTTTTTCATTGACTCCTTACCTCCTTAACCTTTGAGCATCTGCCTAGTAACAGTTGGCTGTTGGCTGTCTCTGGGTTAACTCAGGAAAGAATTCCAGTCTTGACTTTGAATTTCTCTGTTTTATGAGTTTAAATAATACCTGGAATATGCCTGACTGTAATGTACAGATTTTGTGGTTCAAAATAATGCTTTGCTTTAGAGCTGGTCCCCACATTTTTAGGACAGAGGCAAAAACCTCAGACGTTTTAATAGCAGTTAATACTTTATGCATATGGTTGATATTGCTGTGGTGCATTTTATGATCTGTGAAGCTGTTGGCTGCTAGCATGGGTTTCAGAGATAGTGCCTTACAATTCTTTGGTATATTTTTTTGCGTTTTATGCTTTTCCACTATCATTGGTGTCAGTAAATACTTTGAGTAGGGGGAAAAGGGGACAAACTCTCCTTTCCTTTGCATTCATGGCTTCACTGAAATCAGCAGGACCACTCTGTATTTCACACTAGAGTTTAACGCATCAGGTAATGTATTTTAGCTGATGACAGGTAGCTCTCTTCTTTGGCATGGTCTTATGTTTGCAATTAAGTTCTCCAGTTAGTTTGCCAACAAAAATAGCTTTAAACTCAAATACCAGTTTTTATTCACATTTTGTCAGTGCATTTTGGAGAACAGATAGAGTTCAAGCTATGAACTTACTGCTTGTAAACGTTTAGGCAGAATGAGGATATATTCTCAGAATAAGGAGTCCTCCTGCTGCCTTCAATAGCTCCCTTGCGTTAGTTGTCTCTAGGAAGTTTTTAATGAGTTATGGGGAGTGTTAATTGCCATTAATGGTAAGTTGCTTGGTAAAGTGTTGACTACATAAATACAGGACATGCAGTTGTCATACCTTCACTGCTTCCTAGTTTTCCACATGCCAGTTCAGAGGCAGAATAGTTTAGCTGAATTAGTTAGTAATGACCAAAACAAAACAGCATTGGTCAGCTAACTTCCAAATCCAGGAGAGTAAATGAATTGCTATACACAACGGTTCTACAGTATTTCTTCTAGGGCAAAATAGCCTGAATTACAATTGACCCTTGTAATCAGGTGATACAAACTTTAATATTAGTGAATTAAACTGTCACTTCTTTCATGAAACACTGATGTGATTTATCCAGTTAAATAAAGAGAGGTATAAAGCTTGATGTAGGGTCTTAATAGGAAGGTGGAAGCAGATTCTGGAAGCTGTTTTTTCAGAAGGAAAGGCAGAGAAGCCAGTGATGTATCGTTGCACCAGAACTACTGGTTCCCTTTTGTTCCCTCACCCGTTGATACTGTGACTAGGATTGTGCATTCAGTTGAATCTGTACATAGCACTTAGTAACTCACTGAAAAGTGACTTTTTTTCCCCCAGCTTCATACATCATACCATGGCTAAGTCGCTTTATACTTGGTGTTTGTTAGCAGAGCATAAGTAGTTCGATCAGATGGATTTATATTACGTTGCTCACAAATTGGTGTTAAAAGTATGTGTAGGCAAAGAGAGGAATTGAAGATCCTGGTATTATACCTTTCCATTTTTTTTTTATTTCATAAGGTCTTGCCAGTCAAGTGCAAAACCTCTCATCACTATTGTGCATGCACTATTTGCGTTTAGAGTGATTCAAGTTTTGAGCTTTTCTTGTGTAAGGACTTACAGAATCGTGCTGTAATTAAGAACATTTGAAACACTTCCAGCTTTATTCTTGAAGTGAGTTTTGTTCCCTCTTTTTTTTAAGATTAGGATATATACAGCCAGGGGAAATCCCAGTTGTTTTCCTCTTTCTGAATCCTAAAGTAGTTTTACATCCTTTTTGTATCTTTTTGTAACAAGTTCCCAAGTCTTCTTTCCTTGGACTATCTTGTCTCCAAACCCCTTGCTCTTGCTCTTTCTTCTTGCTCTTTCTTCTCTCTCCCCCCCCCCGGAGACACAGATGTAACACCAATGTGCCTGGATCTTATGAAAGCTATTTAAAAAGTGCAAGGGGAAGCTAGTGATCAAAGCAGGAGGAGTGCATTAGATGGTAGTAGAAGCAATAATGAGATTCCAGATACTGGAATGTGGTTTGAATAAAGGTGGGATAGGTTGCATGGGTTTGAAAGGGAAAATGCTACTTGGAGGTGATTGACCTTGTGGGGCTTCTGTAGTGTCCATAAGGTTCACATAAGCACCCAATATTTAGGAAAGAATGCTCGTAACATAGTACGAATGTACGACTTAAGCTTCAGATTCTATTTCACATTGTTTCAGCATGTTGTGATTCATAACATGCTGCACCACTTAATGAGCATTTGGTAGTGGAGCACTAAAATGGTAACTTTTGGGTGCTTATCTGAACTAAACTTTGAACCTTCTGAAGTTCACCCATAATTATAGTCTTCTAGTTTTAATCGTGTTGCCAGCAGTATTTCAGCAGTGAGGCTGAAAATACTCTTAGGTTCATGCTTTTCAGGTCTGAATTGTAAGTTACAATTCAAGCTAATTATTTTTATGCTGTATTTTAGCAAATGCTCATCAAGAGGTGCAGCATATTATAGATTAAATGTGCTGAAGTAACATAAAATCCTAATTAACATTTTAAAATTTTATGAACAAAAAATGAAACTCCCAAATTATAATAGTTTAATATGCATTGTAAATGTATTACCCATCTTATTTTTTTAATATTATGGGCCAAACTGCTAACTTTTGTTGGAGGCTTTCATTAGTGTTGAAAACATAAAGAACAGCACAGCAATTTGATCTTTGCTCATATTACTGAGTTTTCATTGTGCTGTATTGTTACCATTTATGATGATTATGATATAGGATGCTTAGATGTTACATAATTTGAAATGCCTATATGTAACTCTGCATGACACAACAGAAAGAGGCTCCATCATTGATAACACTTAGGCAAAAGGAAGATAATTTGATTTGCTGTTTTTTTTCTCTAGATGGGTTCAGCTTTGTTTAATTTACTGCAAATACAAGCATCCGAATTCCAAACTGAAGTCATGGAGCCCTAAGATACACCGTTACAGGTTGTCATCTATCTTGTCTTGATCTTGTGAAAGGCCTCAGCTTCAGTTTATGTTTCCTGGATTTTTAAAACACTTTCCCTTGTTTGCTTTACAAATTAATAGTTATTAAATCCACACATTTGGAGACTGACTTTGAGGTCATTGATTAATTTTCAGATTATGCTTCTTTCTCTTAGTTTCAGTGAATTATTCACACAAATTTAATGTTGGCAAAAGATATGTTAGCTTCATCCTGTGTCCACCATTGAAGAAAAGGCTACCCATAAGGGTCACCTTATGTTGGTGGGTGGGTGTGAGTGTGTGGGTGTGCGTGTATGCGTGTGTGCTTGTTAGTGTGTGAAGAAAGCAGTACACTTTCTACTAGTGATTTTGGGCCTGACTTTTCCAGGGCAGTTTCTCATATGTTTTTAAGGCTGGCTTATTAAAAACAGTTGCTTAGAGATGTTACAGATAGGATGGTGGTAATAAGGAAATAGCTCAGGTCAATAACTATGAAACTAAGGTAGTACCAGGTATAGGGTTGAGCTGGAGAACAGAAAGCTTTATGCACCTTAGTCAGAATTCCTCTGTTAACTTTCCAAAATCAGCTGAAAATAAAGAAGACATAGCCATAATAGTACCTGGTATAATTCCATTTTCATTTAATGAAATAACAGCACAGATGGATTTTTCCACTTCTTTTTAGACATCTTATTTGTTTTCAAATGACTATTAATGTTATTTTTCATTTCATGTACAGGGTGATGGAGAATGTACTTCAGATTCTACTCTTTCTTTTAAATGCAAAACAGCAGGGGAAAATAAACAACATCTTAAATAAGTTTGGCTATATTTAAAAGAAATTACAAAAATACTTCAATTTATTGGTTTTAATATAAATTACTTCTACAAATTGATACATTGTGTTATTTTAGTTAATAAATCCTCTGTGTTTCGCATAATTTTCCATAAGGAAATATTCTGTTGATTTGGGGATATTGTATGTCTGTCTCAAGCAGAACTGCTTTCTGATTTAAGCAGAGGTTTTTGCTCAAATATTAATAGTATGATACAGCCCATAGTGATTTTACATTACTTCTGTTTTGTCTTTAGGGATTTACTGAGGCAAGCTCCTGCTGAAATTAAGGTCTGAATAAGGACTACCAGACTATATCAGTAATAATATCTAGTTCTGATATAGTGCTTTTCATTCTATTTCCCAAAGCAATTTAGGAAGAAGGAAAATATTTTTCTCATTTTGTGGAGTAGGGAGGTGAGCTGACATGCTTAGAATCATCCTGCAAAGAGGTGAATGACTAAAATAGTTTTGGAGTGCTGTATCTGTTAATTCACACAGATCAGCTGATTATTTGTTTGGAATTAAAATGTCTGGGTGATGTTAGTACAGTGAATTTGGAGGAGTCTAGTGCCATGAAGAAGCCTGAGTATACAGAAAGAATCCTATCGGAAGGAAATTGTTAAATACTCTTGTTTGTGGATACATTAGCCTGGCAATGAAATATATGTTTTAATTATTACTTCCCCTTATATGTTAATATATAGATGGTATACTTGTGTAGGCATATCTAAAGTGAAATTCTGCACGTAAACTCTGGAGCACTAACCAGAATTCTGGATTCAAATCACCCTGAAGTATAGATGTTTTCAAATTCCAGACTGTAATCCAGATCTGATTTTTTGCTTCTGTCTATATTGGAATGGTTGAAATCTTTGTTTCTTAATGCAATTGAATTTTTGGGTTTTCAGAACATTGAACCAAACTTCACAAAGTCAGCATAGCTATTAATTTAAACATTTGAACTTGATCAGATGCAAAATAAACACAAGGTCACAAGTAGAATTGTCACAGTCTGACACTTTTAATTATGATTTGACAATGTAAATCACACATGAAACATGAGCAAGTAAATTACACTAATTTTGCTCAACAAAATGAGCAAGTAAATTAAATGTAGAAGTAAATAAGGCTGGATTATGACAGGAGCACCTCATACTGTGTCTGAAAGGAACCAATTTTAGGTTTTCACTTTGAAATCCATACTATATTGAAGTTTGGATTCATGGTTGATTTAGTGTTGAATTTTAGCACCTTAATGGCTGTGAAATTTATAATCTAGTTAGATCTTCAAGAATCTTTGTGATGTATCTTCTGTTCTTTCCCTGTTGTATTTGATATTTTAAACCATATATTTATTTGTGAGTGTGTATCTTAATCTGAAAATTTTATCAGCTGAGTGGCAAAAGCAAGTGGTTTATTCAGAGATTTAAGTAAGTAAATATTTATACAGTTTGCATTTCTTCAACGAAAAATTCTAATCTGAAAAGTAAGATAGTTCTACATTGGCTGCAGGTATGCTTTTACAAGTGGCAATATTTCTCCTAAAAAGAGGCTCAACAATTCGCTTGTTTTCATAGAGCCACCCACCAAATAGGATGAAATAGCTTAGGCCTAATTGTCAAAAATTGGATGGAAACTCCAGAAATCACCAGTACTCATTCTTCATGATTTCAAGCCATTCTAATATGGTATGTTTTTAATGGATTTTTAAAAAGATACCTTGCTTCTACCAATCATGAAACTAAATACACTGTATTAACAATCCTGCAAGAATGGCACCAGCTGATTTTAAACTTGGAAAAGAATTTTGCATTATTCAAGAAAAGCTTGTGCTGTTGAACTGTTACTGCAGCTGCTAGTGAATAATGTATAAATAAATGCATTTGTATATGCAGTACAATGCAAGAAACGTGAATCTTAGGGTAAAATTCAACAGTTGTTCCTGTTGATGTGTATAGAAAATATAGCCTAGGTGCCAGATACTCATTCATTTCCTCAGTGAAACAATGAACTTGGGGGCAAGGGGGGGAGCGCCTAATAACTTTAATTTACTCACACTGTCTTTTCCTTTTTGCTCTTTGTACCAAGGTTCAGCCGTAGAATGTATACAAGGATTATTTGTAAGATATGATTTCAAACAGCAGTTAAATAAAATGGAATAGTAATGACTATCATAAGATCATTTTAAAGATCTGAGTATCTTTCAAATTTTAAAAAATACTTAAAAATAGAAAATATTTATAAGCAGGTTGTGAACTCTTGCACAGATATCAAAGTATTACAGCAAAGATTATAATGTAAGTCATTTACTGTAAAAGCAAAACACTTCTGATTCCATTCTGCATACATAGCCGAATCCAAGGGCAACTGAAGCAACTATGAAGATTTCCAGTGTTCAGCCAACTTTGGATCGTGCCCACATTATGAATTTCAACCCTTAGATAGTTTTAACGATGAATCTCCAATGTCAACACAACTGGCTTAATTTAAATGAGTAGATGTGCAAAACCAAATGAGAAAATATGGTAGGAAAAAAGATGATTTAAAAACCTGTGTTTGTTCAACATTGACAACACAGGGAAATAGGATAGGCTAAATCATTTATGAAATCTCAGCCACAAATCTAAAAAGCCTAAAGGAAATATTAGCTCAATTAGTACTAAATACACATGCACTGTTTTTGCAAGTGTTACAGAAGAGGAGTGCAAGTAGTCTGAGCTCAGAAACTTTGGTTTTAACTAAAGGAAACAAAAATAATTGTTGCTGTTTCATATTTCAAAATTAATAGTATCCTTTTACCATGTAATTTTGAGGGAGATAATGACAGTCATGGAGATACTTTTACAGCAACACTAAAATATACTAAGCCCAGTATTAGCACTAATCAAGAAAAAAGCAACTATAAAACATTACTTGCATGGCAGGTGTGAAAAACACATTCTTGTAGTCTACAATTTGATGCTTCCAGAATTTTTTTTGCCAGAATATTCTTAGGTAAAATATGGTGGCTTTGAAATTGCTCCAGAATATTTCACAACCATGTATAGATTTATCTCTCCAGCCCAGTTCTTAATAGTCTCTATTCAAAACAAATTTGTGTATACGTGTGTGTATGAGGACTGGAAGCAATTTTAGGCTTTTATTCTGATCAACTTGCTTCTGCCTTCTTTCCTAGGAAGTGTGTAGAGAGCTCTGGTGCCTCAGCAAAAGTAACCGCTGCGTTACCAACAGCATTCCAGCAGCTGAAGGTACTCTTTGCCAAACAGGGAGCATTGAAAAGGGGGTGAGTACAAATAATTTATTGTTTGAAGAAGCAATTTATTGTTTAAAGGCTACATGAAGAAAGAACTAGAAAATTAAAGTACTTATGAGCAACTATAAGAGTTCAAAAAAAGAGTTACTATTTCAGAATACATTTGCATCCTAATGGCAGCGTCCTACAGAATTATTTCGCGGTTATTTTATGTATGTAATTTAATAAAACATTTATCCTCGCTATAAAATTCTATAGCCTGGATCAAAAAAACCCACCCTGTTACATACTCTGTGTATATTTTTTGAGTAATTTTTGTAAAAACTCTTTAGTTTAATCTTTATTAAATTTTATAGCACTCTTCTGTAAAGGACTCTTACAACTCTAGGTCTGGCATGGACTTCGAAAATGTGTAACATAGATCTAGAGCCTGAACTCTGTTACTTTGTTAGAAGATAAAAAAATCTTTATTCCTTCAGATATAAGCTGAATCATACAAGCATATAGAAAAAATGTTGCCTTAATAAAAGGGTTTTCTAAAAGCCCATATTTCCCAGTGACCTTTCTGTTTTGACTTTGAATTAGTCTTTTAGTATTCAGTTATTCTTGCAGAACTGTTTAGCTTTAAGGACTTTGCTGTGCAGTGTGATATACTCCTCTACCTAACAGAAAAGTACAGAAAGTCAATGTTGCAATAGATAAGTCTAGCGCTACTATACCTGTCTGAACATGTGAATTTTTGTTTTAAAACTATGTCTGTATATCAGTAGTGTCAGACAAAGTTCTGAAATTTAGATTAAGAATAGTAAAAGAGTGTTTCTCAATTATAAGGCAAAATCTATACAGATCTTAAAGAGGAGAGAAAAATATTTTAATTATTAATTTACAGGACATGTACTGCGGAAAAAAGTGCATTCCATATGCCTTTTTTCAAGATAATATATTTTATACAGGTTTGTACGAAGTGAAGAGAGCTTACTATATTAAACAATTTCCGGTATCTGTCTGAGAGTTGCTGCATCTGTCCATAAGATTTACTGCTCCAGATTGAATTTTTTCCTAACAATGACTACTGACATCTATTCTCATTCTGACTTCTGCCATGCTAGCTGGGCTAGTTTCCACAAAGATCACACTGCATTTGGACTTGCAATCTGATGTTTAAACAAAAAGAATGAAAGCTTTTGGGCAGCTGTCACAGTTTATTAACGCTTGTTGACAGCTTCTTTCAGGGCCCATGACCCAGCATGCTGAGTTTGGAAATATTGGTAAACCATTTCATTGAAGGGGTCATTTTGAAAAATAGAGTGCTTAGAGTTAGGCAATGAAAATAGAGAGACCTCTGCATTCTACCAAAAATGTTACCTTTTATTAGAGTAATAGAAAATGTTAGAAGCCCTACTCTTAAATCAACAGTCTGGGTTTATTTTGGAACCACCACTCCTTGTCAATGACAAGGAGCAGTTTACCTCAATTTATATTTAATTAAACCATGAGACTACAATGAACAAGTTGAGATGCTTTAAGACACTGTTGCTGTGTCCAGAGGCTTTAATCAGTTTGCTCTCTACAAAACATCTATTTCCAGTCATCAGTATCTTGTTCCATCATTAGATTTTAAAGGGAAATGAGGGAATCCATACTGTTTCACAATGGTAAACTGTTCATGCCTGTTAACAGCAGAGAATTGTATCTGTAAACTGCAGCTTCAAAAGTTCCTGTAAATTAATAGCTCCTGCTAGCAAAAAGCTAGAAAACACGAGCTCTTTCCAAATATGTAGTTCTCTTTACCACACGCTAAGGAGGAAATAATAGGTTACAGTTCTAGAACGCTTCATTATTATTATTATTATTATTGTTGTTGTTGTTGTTGTTGTTGTTGTTGTTGTTGTTGTTACTACTACTGCTGCTACTACTACTACTACTACAACAACAACAACAACATTTATATTGCAGTCACGCCTAAAGGCCACAACCAAATTAGGCCCTATTTTGTTGGCCTCTGTCCAAATATATAATAAACGATGTTCCCTGCTCTAAAGACCTAACAAGATCTCAGAGTACTTCATCATGTTTGGAGGGTCAATTTCTGCTTTTAGTTACACTAACATAAATTCGGTGTAACTATTAACTTAAAGCAAAATTTGATGCAATGTGCATTAATATCTTATTGGCAGAGTTGGGAGGGATTTCTACAATTAAAATGGCCTGACACTCTATTATGAAACCTTCTTTCAGTTGCTTATATAAACCTGCCAAACTTTTAGCTCTTTGGGTTGAAATTTTCCACAGTAGATGTCTGCCTACGCCTGAAGGTTTTTTGAGTGTTTTCCATAAAAGTTACTCAGCTGTTTTCTGCATACGGGGAAAGAGAATAGAGTGGTTTCTTGCTACTGATGGAACTTGTGCATCTGTTCTGTTTTGAAGCTTTAATATGTTTACACTGTGGTGAAGGGTTTTACGTATCGGCTGGGTTCAAAAAGGTACACTTTTTCCTAATTTGTAATAATAATTTTAAATATACATGAAGTTTCTCTCTGGTATACCCAGAGATGTGTTTGTGAAGGTAAACTAATTGACAGATTTTTAAAAAGACTCTGATGAGGAAATGGTGCATATAAAACAATAGGACAAAACTGATAGGAATGATTATTTTGTCTTTGAATTTAAAGTAATTAAAAAAGTAATCTTTTCTAACACCATTGTTTAGATCCATGCTAGGGATGTTACTGAGGGGCAAATGTGCAAAAAGTGAAAAAACAGTGTGCTGAAAGGACAGTTTAAATAGCTAGATTGTATGATGATATAAGTTATTGTTGGATATTAAGATAAGGTAAATTTAAGTTATTATTGGACATTAAGTTTTCTTGCAAAACAATTGTGGAAGCAATGATTGAAAATACATTGTTAAAATTGAGATGGCAAATTTAAATTGAATTAATTCCACCCCCCCCTCCCCCAAAAGATGAAGTCAATTTTCATCAGTATTAGAGTACCTGCTGCGTGAGTTTTCTAAAAGCATACTATTATAAATCTTAGTTCTGCTAAACAGTTAATACTCATATAAAAGTGATCACAAATGTGCCACAATATCATGTTTTATTTTATTGTTAATGATCTTTATAAGAAAAATTTCAGACTGCATACATTATTCACAGAGTTTTTTGCACATTTTATACATATTCAAATGCATCACCATTGTCTTTCTAGTTGAACTAATGGAAAGTTATTTATTCAATGTTAGAGAAGAATTAACATTTCAGTTTTAAACCTTTCATGAAGGATTGTTGTTTTAAAATAGCTGTCACCTCCTCTTGTTTCTTCATATACTGGTTACTCAATAGTCCTTACCTCATTATAGCAGGTGAGGTTGGTGTAATTTGTGGAGGAAGCATATTTCTGTAGTCCCATTAGAAATAATGAAGATTTTGGTCATTTCAAATTACTCTGACAGAGATTCTATGCATCACTGGCTTCTGGTGAAAGATAAATTTTCACTAGAAAATTAAGAAGAGACACTGAAGTGAGCAGTAAGTCCTCAGATACAACTTCAGTAGAGGAGAAAAAACAGCATTTAAGGAGTTTTTACAGGGGAATAAGGGAATGTGGAAGACAATGTTTGCATGACGGAGGAAATTACAGAGTACAGGGTTTTTACACAGCTTTGGAAAAATAAAGCAGGTAAAATGCACCTGCCTATTGTATACAGTCATAATAGTATAGAGTTAGGATGGTTTGCATGTTCCGTTTTACATATGTGATATCTTGTGGGTTTAAGTCTAACTCTGAGTGTCTTTCATTTCTTATCTTTGATTTTGACATGTATTTTTAATTAAATTATTAGCATACTATTTTGCTCATAGATGCATTTTAATTTTTAGCTTTTGACTTTAGTGTTAGATAATTGTTCATGTACTTGCATGGCATCTTAAATAGAATGCTGCAAGGAGATTATTGTCTTTGGTTAATAAAATCATTATCACTTAATTTATCACTATAATGAGAAGAAAACCAAAAGATTTTAATCCCTCATGTGTAATTCACATAAATACTTCATTCTCCATCATAATAGTACCATTAGAGGCATTGCAAAACATTGTGCCATATGGATATATCTATACTAGCTAAAAAAGTGAGTTCACTATACGGACTGCATTATGTGTTATGCAGACATTCAGTGATAGTCTGGATTTAAGAGAAGCTCCATATGAAGGGTGCATTCCTCTGATGGATGCCTGCTTGTTGGCATAAACCTCCGATTTGTAAATGTAGAACTCCAAGAAGGATAAACCCTCCTTTCCTCAGTACAACTCCTTGAAATCTTGTGTCTTTGGTTTTCGTTCTGAAGAAGGGTGTGGTGGGTTGACCCCATCCAGCAGCTAGGCCCCCACCCAGTTGCTTGCTCACTACCCACCCAGGGATGGGGTAGAGAATCAGAAGGGCAAAAGTGAGGAAAACTCATGGGCTGAGATAGACAGTTTAGTAAGTGAAGGGAAAAGAAAGAAAAAGCGAACAAGAGATCAAAGGCAATCACTCACTACCTCCCACCAGCAGACTGTTGCCCAGCCAGTATCTGAGCAGTGGCTACTTTGGAAACACCCCCACCCCCAGTTTTACTGCTGAGTATGATGTTATATAACAGAGTATGGGATATCCCTTTGGTCAATTTGGGTCAGCTGTCCCTGCTGTGTCCTCTCCCAACCTCTTGCCCACCCCCAGCCTACTCACTTGGGTGGCAGGTTGAGAAACCGAGAAAGCCTTGATGGTGTGCAAGCACTGTTCAGCAATAGCTAAAACATCGGTGCATTATCCACGCTGGTCACAAACCTAGAAYGCAGCACCATACGGGCTGCTATGAGGAAAACTCTGTCATGGCCAGACCTGGTGGAAAAGGCAATGCGTTTTGAACTTGAGATTTAAATTAGTCTGTTTTATCTTTTCTGTAGATGCATTAATGCTTGTTTTTTGTTTCTCTAACTGATAGAGGATGAGGCTTATAAACAGAAATGTGCTGGATTATAAGAGCTGTGTTTTAAAACAGGTACAGCACATACAGAGAAAAAAGAGGTCATGGAGGATAAAAATGTTTTGAGAGAAGAAACAAGAATGAATGTGGCTAGAAAAATAATGCTACAGGTTTCACTTATTAATGTGGAAATAACAAGGAAATAATATAATAAGGAAATATTATATTAAATGGTAGCATGTGTTTGTATGCAAAACTATGTTTTATCTAGATGCATTTGCTGATGATAAGCTACACATTTTAATAATATCATTTTAATGTACATTCTTGAGAGCTACACACTTAGACTGACACGTCTGACAGTCTAGAAGTACCTTTTATTCAAAATGAAATTTCTAATGGAAAAAAAAAAATTTTTATTCATTTTCTTTAACTAACACTCTATACATATCAAACTCCTATTAATTCTTTTTTTTTTCCTGAGTAATGACCAAACGTTAAATTCTTTTTTCAGTTGCTTTCAGAAAAATCTGGAGTAATTCAGATCATTGTGAATGGCTGTATTTACTTGTTCACGGAAACTGCTGGGACTGAGGCTTTAGGTGAGCCTTAGGACTCAGAGAAGAGAAAACTTGGTGTTGCTGTACCTATTAGTATAAAGTCAACACTGAGTCTTCCAGTAGTGCTTATGGGTGCACAGGGATTATCTGTCCATGTCCTCTGTGCATGTCTCAGTGCTTTTTGTCAAATTCATGTGGCTGATTTTGGACACAGAAGTTATCTGGGTTTCTTTTTGGAAAGGGTCAATACTGTGTCTGTTATGGGAATTCAAGGCAGTTAAACAGCAGATGCCCACCTTTTGGAAGTGAAATGTGCAGATTCAGGTCACAGTAGACCTGAGGCCATGCTTTAGTCTTGTCACCTAAGCCTATAATGGTGAGAAAGGGTTATCTAACCAAGCTACTCCAGATTCTCAGTGATGCAGTAGACACCAGAATGTGGATCAAAGTATGGGCTCTAGGATTATTTCTGAATGGTTTAAAAAAGGTTTCTGACTAAGGAAATGATAAACTTATTTTAACAATTAGCCATTTGTGCGAATTGTCTGTCATTTTGTATGTCCGATGTAAGTAACAATATTGCAAAGTTTAAGTGTTTGCATGAGTGAAGTACGCATGTTCATTCTGTCCCTGAACAAGTGGCCAGTCAGTGTTATATAATGATTTTCTGTACCATGTCTAATGCTTTGGCACTACTTTTATTATGTCTGTAGTGTTAGTATAAATGAAGTACTGCAACAAATTCTTCTTCCATTGTAACCTCCTCCAGATTTTCTTTTTTAAAATGTAAGGGAATACTTTCTTAAAAATACTATTGGGGGGGGATTTTTCATTTTGTGTAGTGAAGCCCCTACATGAATCCTAAGTGGAGGGTGTTTTACTAAACTAATCTTAGAAATGAATCTTAGTGTTTAAAAGAATGTAAGCAACTTGCAGTTCCTTTAATGTGAAACATTAAGGAGGATGTATGAAGAAAAAAAGAAAATCTTTATTTTAAGCTTGCTTTAACTTCTGGTGTGTGTTAGGGACCTATAATTCAGGACTTAGTGAAGACAATTAACAAATCACACACACCCTCACCAATGTCTAAACATGGCTAGAAAAAGTAAAATATTAGTCTTGTTATCTATACAGAGAATGCTAATGCCTATAATTGGTCATTGCCTGACCCTTATATTTTTCTGTCCTGATAACTCTGTCAGCCTGGAAGCTAATTTTGTGTTTTTTTTGTGAAATCTTTCAGTGGTGTTATCAGGGAGAGTGCGTACCTTTTGGCACTTGGCCCCAGAGCATAGATGGGGATTGGGGTCCATGGTCAATATGGGGAGAGTGCAGCAGGACCTGCGGGGGAGGAGTCTCCTCATCTATAAGACACTGTGACAGTCCAGCGTAAGTAGCTAAAGTAAGCCGGAGCCAACAAAAAGACACATTTGGAAATTATTCAAAACTGTGGTTTCACATGTTATCTGTAAAAATGTTTTGCTAGTTTGCCAACATCTGTCTTCAAAATAGCAGACAGAAACACTTAAACAGGAGAAGTTCACTAGACATACTTTTAACATTTTTAATGTATCTTATGTACTGTAAAGATAGCTGGTTTTATATTTAGCAGTAACCAGAATGGTTTTCTTTCTGCAACTTGCTGTTCATGCAAAATATATTTAAATTATGCCTTAGATAGATTTCTTTCTCAAGATATATTACCTCTAATGCTTGTCTAGGATATAAAATAACTATTGCCAGTTACTTATTAAAAAAACAACACAGTATTTCCAAGCTTTTGCATACAACTGCTTACTTATAAACCACAGTTAGTAATATTATGTTGCATACAATACATTCATATGCTGTCATGTCCAACACTTAGTTGTGACTTCCTACTGACTCTTAAAACAATTCAGCAACTTCTCTCCTTGCCACTACTCCCTATTGGTCCATCTACTCTCTCTCAAGAGGGGCCAGCTGCTCCACTACAGCTTGATCTGTTGTGTGTATCTGTACTGGTCCTGTCATCTGTCTGCTTTCCAATGTCCTGAGCACTGTTCAGAGAAGGTCTGTCAGATAAGTGCTCCTCTCTGTCACTAGTGCTTCTCAGATGAGGAATGCTTACTTATTTCCATTGTTGTTCTTTGCTGAATGAATCACTGTTTTTTTCTGTTGCTGCTTGCCCTGTTCTGGTTACCTCATCACAGCTGTAGGTCTTTGCAGAAGGATAGTTTTATTACTCCATACTTTGTTCTTGTCATGTCCCATAATTGCTATTTCCATCACCATTATTAGTTTTTAAGACCACATTTTCTTGAAAACGTGAAGCTTTTATGCTTCTTTCATGAAAATCCATTCTGTGGCTTTTGTCACTCCTTTCTTATCTTCTCCTCTCTGTACACTTAGGTTCTTTGTTGCTTGTACCCAGGTTTTGCAAGCCAGGCTGTACATCAGCTTTCCACTGCGCTCWGCAAGACAGACACCATAATGTCACATTACTGTTGCTTAAGGTGTCTGTTCACCTCCTATCATTAGCAATAACTATCAAATCTGGCAAATAGCACTACTTAGTGAATAGATTAAAAAGCAAAAATTATCCATATGCATTGATAACATGTCAGACTGTTACTGAGAGAATAATAAATTAAATTCATTATTTTTTTCACAGCAGTGTGTAAAAATGCTAGTGAAATGTTTGTTTGGAGATGAGTAATTTCCTAAGATTTTTTAACTACTCCTGTCACCACGTATATGGGTTGGTATGTTGAAAGGTGATTAAATTTTAAATGTTTAATAGTACAGCAAGCATATGCATTTGCGGAGTGGGGGGTATGTCTGCATTAGGAAGAAAATTCCTTTTGGTTCAAGGTTAGTGTTGCCTGGTTAAATATCTATAATGTGAAAAATAGTATTGATTTTCGTTTTAGCTAATTGTAAATTCTTTTATTTCTTTATTATAAAAAAACCACCAAGTGTTTTTCCTTTCTGCTTTCAAGTTATGAGCCAAAGAGCTGATGTCTGATTAATCTTCCATTTAAGTCAATGTTAATTCATTATTTGACCTCTGTGGAAGATAAATAGGGTTTGGGAATTTAAGAGTCAATGTCTTATTCACAGGAATAGAAACCTGCTTACTCTGGAGTTTCCTCAGATTTAATACTGCTTAATTCAAATCAGAATCAGATTCTTGAACTAGAAAATGCTATCTTTGCTGGCTCCAGTATTTAGCAGGCAGTGTTTCTTCATTTTGTTATATTTTCAAGTGTAATATGAGAAGATTAAAAATAAAAAAGTATCACATAGGTTGTTCACACATTTCTCATTCTAGTTTTACAAAGCAAGCAAATAATTAAAAACAATGCCTTTTTAGTATGTTCAAAATACAATTAAACTGTATTGCTTGGGATCTATGCAAACTAGATGAATACTATATGAGTGACTATTTTCAAGTACCCAGTATTGTTTTGTATCTGCTCCAATTCAAGTCAATGCTACAATTCTTACTAAATAAAATATTTTAAAATCTCACCTTAAAACTTCCATGTGCTTTTATTTTTATTTGTATAATATATATCCCTTGGACTTGTATTTATACTAATAGTGCATTAGTATATCTCATGAACTTGTGTTGGTACTAACACATAAAACATGTTTTTCCAGGCCTTCAGGTGGAGGCAAATATTGTCTTGGAGAAAGGAAGCGGTATCGCTCCTGTAATACTGATGTAAGTAAATTTTGTTCCACTGTAAAAGTATAATCAACTTGTCTGTTTTACATTTTAGCAGCAATGGATGCATTTCTTCTCAGTTCAGAAAAGCTGTGAATTCTGCATTTTATTGGCAAACAGTCCTGTAGGGCACTTCTGTATTGCAGGCACCCTACGTGTTCTGCTAAATGTTAGGATCCCTATCTCAATGTGATGCCCAGCTGGTGCCTTCGTGTTAAGGAGTGAGTTCAACTTGAGCATCCATGTTACAGGTTAACAAGGAGCATTCCACATCAGAGCAAAGGTCTGTCTAGCCCAGTGTCTTGTCTCCCAGCAGTGGCCAATAACAGGTGTTTAGGGAAAAATAATAAACTTTTGGCAGCCGAGGCATGACTTTCCATGGATATACTGTATGAGCTTCCAGAAGTTGGGTGTCTAAAGATTTCTTGAGCTCCACATCATATCTGTACCACATTAACTGCCACAAACAGAAGTATCCATGAATCCACTTTTAAACTCACCCTTTTTATACCTTTATAACTTCCAGTGCTAATGTGTTACAGAATCCTCTTACATATTCTGTGAAAATGTATTTCTTTTGATGTGTTTTAAACCTGCTGTTTTGCCATCAAGTATCTGCTGGTTCTTGTCTTACCAGAATGATCATGCGGTTTTATTTTAGAGCTGAGCCCATCAAATAATGAACTACCACTGAGGGGGTGGGGCAGAGTATAAATGTATAAAATCAAATTAAGAACCTAAATGACAAATTCAGGTAAATTAAAAATTGAACCAGAAAAAAGTACACACCAATGAAGAATTTCACTGGTAAGTTTCCAAGTCAATAGCACTACAAACATAAACAGGCTTTCTTATTATTGTAGCTTCAAATTCATCTTAATTTTCTTCTTAAATCAAGGAAGTTTGTAACAGTGGGAGAGTCTGTACCTAAAGGTGTTGTTTCACCTGTTTATCTTTTGATATATTTCAGGAAAGAATACAATAGTTAATATGCTGATTATTTGAAAAAAACTTGCTTTTATGATCATTACTAATTATCATAAGTATTAGTTTTGCAAAATTTGCTGTGGAGGTTATTCTCATTATTAGGCAGTATTACAAATTTCCAAATTAAGAATTACTTTCCTACTGCTAATCACAGCTGCTCTATTTACACAGCCAAAAAGTGTGTTAGGCCTTTTGGCCATAGTGTTGTAAGAGAAACTGAAGCTGCTTGTCCAGTAGGAGCTGTAAAACTTTTCCAGTCATACAACCTTCCAAATTACAGTGCACCATTCTGAAACTTTGGCCATCTTATTTTTTTCTGTATATGTGTATCTTTGCGCTTGGCTGTCTTTGTGCAATTTTCATTTGAATGGATCACCTTATCAGATGATCCGCTGTAATTAATTTACCTCCTCTTTATTTTCACTCAGATGGTCTTTTTGTAATTGGAAGACTTCATAAGCAAGAAATTTTTTCATAGTTCCAATTCACAAATGAAAATGTTGAGTAACACTGAGTGTTTCTTATTCTTACAGTTGATAGGCAATTCACCTATGAATGCACCAACTAAGTGGTAATTCCTTATTGAAATCTGTCTGTTGAAATCTGTCAGTCAATATTTAATAAATTTAATGTATGCTTTACTGAACTTGTACAGGTTTGTTTCTGTTTTTTTCAGTCAGGAGGTTGTGTACTACTAAGTTAAGTGCCTTATCAGAATCTAAGCATATCCTGTTATCCTTTTAGTTTAACCAGGAATTGTAAGAAGTTTTAGTTGATAAAACTTATTCTTATACAAAATACTGATTTGTATTATTATTTATCATTCTTTTAAACCTGTATCAGTCAAGTCTCTGCCAACTTTTCTATTTATTTGGGATTGATATCAGGCAAACTGTAACCTAGAATATTCTATTTGTCCTTTTCAAATAATGACCTTTTTACATTAGCACTGTTTCAGTTTATACACACAGTCTAAGATTTGTTAAAAAATTCACATTGGCACACTTGAGCCCTCCTCCCTTAACTCTTTGAGGACTCTTGTGAGGTAGTTGTCCAGGCATTCTTATTTAAAATGTTTACCTCCAATAGATATTATTTAGCATCTGCCACAGTAACTTGTATACAAGAAAGTTTACATAGTATGTAATCCTGCTCCCTCACAAATACACAACAATTTTTTAATGCTTTTTTATTATTAACAATCATACCATAGCTACCTAGTGATACTGTTGAAATATTGCTAGGATTTGTTTTATTCTTATCATATTTTAGTTCCTATTGTCAGACACTTTTCAGACAGTTTTATTCTTAGTTGGTTTTGCTTCCCTTATTCTCTCTTTATTTGTTTATTACTGAGAGGAAGCTTATAGGGTCACAGAAGGAACATCTAGAAGGTATGTGAGGAGGCTATTCAGGCTATTCCCTGGCTCAAAGGCAGAATCAGCTGTCATTAAACTGTTCTTAACTGATGGTTAGGCAGCTGACCTGTTTTGAAATACCTCCAGTCCGGGAGATAACATTAGGATTCTTCAATATCCTTACAGTCAAGACAGTTTTCATAAAAGGTAGTGTATGTTTTCCCATCCGTTAAGACCCTTACTTACTCTTTCCCCAGTAAGAAGACAGCTGATAATATTCCCTCTATGGGAGCCTTTCCTGTGTTTGCAGACTACTATCATGTCTCTTCTTAGTCTTCTTTACACTAGACAGTCTCTGTGTTAATATCCTTTGGGATCCCAGTAGTGCAGATCTTCTTGAAGCATGGTGCCCAAACCTCTCCACAGGATTCTAGCTGAGGCCTGTCAGAGATAAGTGTAACTTCGAGCTTAGTCTGTCATCTTAGTGATGGGATACCATTTACTCATTTCAGTATTGTGTTCATTTGTCTTACAGAAGTGACGATGTTTATTTAGTCTGTGTTGATCTGTAATGCCCAAATCCCTTTCTTAAGAGCTGCTGTTTAGGAAGTCATTCCTCAGCTTGTGCTTGCACAGTTCATTCTTCCTACTCAAGTGTAGTAATTTGCATCCATTGCTTTATTTCAAAGCACTGCTCCAATTTATCAAAATCTTTTAAAATTATAGTCCTCTATTCCAAAATGTTCATTCCATACCTATACTCAGATTTCAGTCAATAATTTAAACAAGATATTGGAAAGGAAACTTTGCATTTCATTGTCTAGGTCTTAAAAACAAATCTTGAATAATTGCAGACTCGGGCCAGGCAATTTGGAAATGCCATTCTTACAGTTTGACTGTGAATCTTTTTTTTAGCATATTTTTTGGGTGTGGTTTTCCAGTGTATAAACGTACTGGTACTTACAGAAGTTTAGATTTACTGCCTTAATGGTTTTGACGATCGTAGTCTATTTCTTTTATAGTAATATTTAGGGTTCTACATAACTAAGAATTGCTGAGACTAGTTGATTTTGTTTCAAGATTTATGATAGTCCTTAGCGCTTGACATTTTTAATGGAATGTTATGTTTGATTAATGTAAGCGTTAAGAGCATGCAAATCTGTCAGTTTTTATGAAAAATGTGTTGTTTGTACATCTTTTCTGTTGAAGTTTATTTTGCAGTGTCAACATTCATTGCCCATCTGTAATTTTCAACGTAGCACTCCCTAAAGCTCCTACTATTCGTAAACCAAAAAAACCCTCATTTTGACTTCATTTTTCTTTCAGAGATGAGTTAGTTCTGTTGCCCTTTCTTCTGACCATTTTAATTCTTTGGAAACAGCGCACACACTCCTACTAGGCTTATTTCTCATCAAACACTTCCAAAGCCATATATGACTTCTTAATTCAAAAGGCATCTGCTAATGGAAACATTGAGATCAGCAGAAAAGAACATGAGCTAATGAGTTCTGGAAACAGAAGGGTGGTAGAAAGAACACACTCATCAGAAACTTACTTTCTACCATCAACCACACTATCTCTTACAAAAATATATGTATTTTTCCAACCAAAGTATTTTTAATTTAAAAAAAATACAAAATGCTAATAGAATTGCAAGGTGCATAGTTGCTCAGTTAAAGTAACTCATTGTCTGATTTAAAATATGTATAGGATGTGAAGCTTAATTTGATATACATCTAAAACTGTAAAAGCCTCCTAATTTTTTATATGTAAGAAACATGTTTTGCTTACAAGTTCTGTGAATGGTTTATCTATATAAAAGTATGTGTGTATATATACCTTTAAAAGATTCTTGTTCTTCAGTCTTTTCTCTTAATAGAATGTAGGCAAATGGTTTTTGTTGGTTCCTTCCATTATGTATACATTCACAGATACTGTTCATTGCTTTCATAATTTTAATATTTTCAAGCCTATTTTTTCTAAAATGCATTAATGTGAGGAGCTACGTCTTGGAACAGTACCTGAGTTTCAACTGTCGCCCTTCTGGCAGTGTTTCTCATCTTCTGTGAGGTGCAGTATAGCCCTTTGTTAATAGGAAACACAATGAGTTCAATTACTGAAGTCTGCCTGACTTCAAGCTCCAAGATAAACAGATTTCTGTGACATAAGGTGTTTGGTGTCATGTCAGTGTTGGTTCAATGATTTGTTAACACTCTTTAGACGATTTATTTTTGCTTCAGTCTTAAAATTTTTTTATGTTCTTACTAAAGTCAATGCTTTTTTTAACTCAAAATTTTAATTATTTCATCATCTTCATCTCGGGACCTTCTTCAGACCTGATTTTAAATTCTTATACATTTGTTAGATTCCTACTTCATGATTTGCAGTCTCCTAATAGAGCATTTCGAAACACAAGCGTCCTGTTGCTTGACAAGAGTTATCCATGTACTGTAACTGCGTGAAAAAAGTGAAATATCTTACCCAATAAAGAGAAGAAGTTCTTGCACATTTACTTCGGGAAAAGAGTACATACACAAAGAGACAGTGCCAGAGAGCTGACATTTTGTAAATGCATATTGTAGCTTACCTTGCAGTAACGTTTTTGCATTTCTATACCTATGATTTTCATAGAATCATAAAATACCAGATTGGAAGGGACCTCAAGGATCATCTGGTCCAACCTTTCTTGGCAAAAGCACAGTCTGGACAAGGTGCCCCAGCACCCGGTCCAGCCAAATCTTAAAAGTGTCCAATGTTGGGGAATCCATCACTTCCCTGGGGAGATTATTCCGATGGCTGATTGTTTTCATTGTGAAAAACTTTCCTCTTGTGTCCAGTTGGAATCTCCCCAGGAGTAACTTGTACCCATTACCCCTTGTCTTTTCCATGTGACTCCTTGTAAAAAGGGAGTCTCCATCTTCTTTGTAGCCACCCTTTAAAATACTAGAACGTGGTGATAAGGTCTCCCCTAAGCCTTCTTTTCTCAAGGCTGAACAAACCCAGTTGTCTCAGCCTTTCCTCATGTGGCAGGCTTCCCAGTCCTTTGATCATCTTTGTGGCTCTTCCCTGGGCCCTCTCCAGCCTGGCCGCATCTTTTTTGCATAGCGGGGACCAAAACTGAACACAGTATTCCAGGTGTGGCCTGACAAGCACTGAGTGGGATAATGACTTCTTTATCTCTGCTGGTGATGCCCTTGTTGATGCAACCCAGCATCCTGTTGGCTTTCTTTGCCGCAGCAGCACACTGTTCACTCATGCTGAGCTTGTTGTCCACCAGGACCCCCAGGTCCCTTTCCACAGAGCTGCCCCCGAGCCGGGTAGATCCCAGCCTGTGCTGCACTCCTGGATTATGTTTTCCCAGCTGCAAGACCTTACGCTTGTCCTTGTTGAACTTCATAAGGTTCTTGTTAGCCCACTCTTCCAGCCTATCCATGTCTTCCTGCAGGGTGGCTCTCCCTTCTGAAGTGTCCGCTTCCCCACTCAGTTTGGTATCATCAGCAAACTTCATCAGGGTACACTTGATCCCGTCATCCAGATCACTTACGAAGATATTAAACCGCATTGGGCCCAGTATCAGTCTCTGGGGGACCCCACTTGTGACAGGTTGCCGGTTTGAAAAGGAGCTATTTACCACCACCCTCTGGGTGCGGCCTGTCAGCCAGTTCCCCACCAACCACAGGGACCACTTGTCTAGACCGTAACGCATCAGTTTCTCTAGCAGGAGACTGTGGGAAACCGTATCGAAAGCCTTGGAGAAATCCAGGTAGACAATGTCCACCGCTCGCCCCACATCAACCGAGCAGGTTACTTTGTCATAGAAGGCAATCAGGTTTGTCAAGCATGATTTTGAGTGCATTTCTTGAGGTTAGCCTTTAATTTTACTTCCCCTCAGGTATTGGTGAGATACTAAAAAAGATGGGAAAATTATGCAGCAACAACAACAACAACAAATTTACAAGTTGCATTTTATGCTCCAGATTACAGAATGTTGCAGGTTTCAGGCTATCATTTGGTAAATGCAGTCTTCAGAAGGACTGCCTGAAAACTTCACTGAATCCACCTGAAAGCTGGATTCAAATTAATGATTTGGACGAAGAGCAAGATCCTGAGATGAGGCCTAGCACTTGTCAGTATTCACTGAGAAGACTTAGCCACTAAAATGGAAACTTACTTTATTGCAGATGTCACCAAATCTGCCTATGGATTGATGGATTTGCATTTTTAGAGCCACAGACACCGGGTTATGTAAAAGCTTTGATATCATTGATATATTAGTTTGTGAAATTAATTTAACAGTACTTGCAGTATAGGAAATCAGCATTTAATCTGCAGGACTACCAAAACCAGATAAAATACCAAGAAAACAGGAACATTGTATGAGAAGCTTTGCTCCCACAGTTCCTTTAGCTGCTCCCAGGTATTCCCAGCCTTGTCTGCTGTTCTTTTGTTAGYAGTGAGGTTGCAGGCTATGCATACTTGTGTGTAACTGGTTTTCTGTTAGACTGCCAGAGCTGTGTTCAAGAAGAAAAGAGGATACAAACAGTGATTTTAGCAGTTTAAATTGTGGCAAAAACTGAATTGATATTTAATAGAGTAAAAGAAAGACTTTGCTTTGCTTACAAGGAGACCTCTGGATGTCATCTTGTACAGCCCCTCTTGCTCAAACCTCAAACAGGTTGTGCAGGACTGTGTCCAGATGGCCTTTGAATATCTCCAAGGAGGGAGATTCCACCACCTCTTTGGGCAACCTGTGCAAGTGCTCAGTCACCCTCACAGTGAAAAAATGTTTCATGATGTTCAGGAGGAACCTGTGTTTCCATTTGTGCCTGTTGTCTCCAGTCCCATCACTGGGCATCGCTGGGAAGAGCCTGGCTCCATCCTCTAAACACCATCCCTTCAAATATTTGTACATATCGATGAGATCCCCCCCTGAGCCTTCTCTTCTCCAGACTGAACAGTTCCAGCTCTCTCAGCTTTTCTTCATATGAGAGATGCTCCAGGCCCTTCGTGGCCCTTAGTTGGACTCCATCCAGTATGGCCATACCTCTCTTGTGCTGAGGCACCAATGCTGAGTAGAGGGGGAAGATCACCTCCCTGAACTTCCTGTTGACACTCCTATTGCAGCCCAGGATACCATTAGCCTTCTTTGCCACAAGAGCACGTTGCTGACTGATGTTCAACTTGGCATCCACCAGGGCACCCAGGGCCTTTTCTGCAAAGTTCCTTTCCAGCTGGTTGGCCCCCGGCAGGTATTGGGGCATGGGGTTGTTCCTCCCCAGGTGCAGGACTTTGCATTTCTTGTTGAACTTCATGAGGTTCCTGTGGGCCCATTTTTCCAACCTGTCAAGGTCCCCCTGGATGGCAACACAACCCTCTGGCGTATCAACCACTCCTCCCTGTTTTGTGTTATCAGCAAATGTGCTGAGGGTGTACTCTTCCCCGTTATCCAGATCGTTTATGAAGTGATATTGTTGCCTCAAAATACATCCAAGATCACCATCAAACAAGAGAAGTAAGACTACATCTCAAAGATCAGATTGCGAGAATTTTTTTTGAGAGTATAAAAATGGAAGTCTTGATCCTTCTTTACTAATCTTCATATTTTATTGTTTTGTCCTAGTATAACTATTTAGAAAAAGGATTTCACTGGAGGGGGGTGATTTAATTAACTTGTAAGGGGAACTTGGTGCAGTTAAAATACCAGCCACATAAATTAGTACCTAAGCAAGTGGGACTGAAGAATAGGGTGTAGTGACCAGTATCATGAGATTCGGACTCAAGCTTTAAGGTGGGTCAAGACTGATCCTTCTACTGCTTGAAGAACATGATGCAGAGGGACAAATTTAATTTGTGTTACTACTAAAAAAACTTTTAAAAATTCTTATTTTATTTACATAGTTATTTTTTATTCTCACTGTTATCATCTGAAGGATTATTGAATTAAAGTAGTTACACTACTTTTCACCAGTAAATGTATTATATTTAAAAATGTATTTTTAATTAGAAGGAGATAATAGAGTGATTTATGGAGGAAATTTAAAATGTAAATACTGTCTCGTGTCCACTATTTTAATTTATATCGCAACAGCTTCAAAATTGTAGAAAAATTTTCTAGTTTCTGAATCATGTTGCAATGGGCTGGCTGTTATAAGAGCTTGATTAATGTATACTGAGAATCATAATTACTATGTTAATATTTGCATTGTGCAGTAAATTTTTATCATCCATGTTTATAGAGACCCTTTCACTTGAATGCATTTCAGATTCCTGAACAGTGCTAACTGGCTTAGATGCATAGGATGACAAGTAAAACTGCCATAAAATGGACTCTTCTGTTGCTCATAAAATAGTAATATTTATTAACACCTCTGACTTCTCTCAAACAAATTCTTTTCTCTTTCAGTCTAAAAATGATTTTAATCTGTATTTCACATACTTTGTCTGATGAAGCTTCCAATTTCAGCAGGTACTTAAACATTGATAACAATGTTTAATGTGTTATCTAAATTCTGGGTGTATTCAAGGTTAGTTGTCATTATTATTTTGAACCTGCTGATGAAGAATGTGAGAAATAGCAAAGAATTCTGTTTCTCCTATAATTCTTTCCGAGATGAATTTCACTTACATCTACCCTTATTCCAAGTAAAAAAGATACTTTACAGTTTTGTAATTGGTAATGCAAAGTAATGAAAATTTAAATGAAAGCATTTTTTATTTCTTCACGCTTGGAGACGGGTAAAAATCAGAGCCAAACATGATCTCTATTCTTATTCTCAGCCTTAACACAATGCTTTTGTCAAGGCTAAAAGTAAGCAGAGGTGATACAGCTCTCTAGAAAGTGTTTTAATTTTTTTCTTGATGTCTTAATAACATGTCTCAGTACAGCTGCTTAGTACAGTATAACTGAGCCTGCAGCTCTTACCAAAATGATTTTGTTTTAATTTTTTCAGCTGTTTTTAATGTGTGTTTATAAGGAGGTAGCTGATAGATTGGTTATGAAGCATAGTTTGACGTGATTCTGATTATCTAGTTTTATGGAAACTGTTATGTAACACTTACCTTTGTTTAAATTACTGCAGTTACTTCATGCCAGCCTAAGATTGCAAAATAGACACTTCAAGTGTAAAGCAGTAAAGCAAGTTCCAGAATCAGAGCCACAAGATAAAGCAGGGAACCACCTCCTGGTCTCTTGCATGATTATGTTTGCAATATAAGCATATAAGCATTTCCTTTTATGTTGGTATTTGGAAGAAATTAACCTTTTTTTGTCTTTATTATTTTAGCCATGTCCTTCAGGGGCCCGTGATTTTCGAGAAAAGCAATGTGCGGATTTTGACAATATGCCTTTCCGGGGAAAGTATTATAACTGGAAACCCTACACTGGAGGTAATGGTTAGCTTTGCAAAAATGTTATCATATGTGAAGTCTTCAAAATTATATAAATGTCATATAGGGAGTAATGTTCGTGAATAGAATGTTTCGATTAAAATATAATGAGCTAAGCTTGTAGTTCTGTCTATTGCTGAAGATGTTGCAGAAGAGCCATCTCTGTTCTGGTAGAGTTTTGTTTTACTGTGAAGGGGAGTGAGCATCGTTGTAGGGACTGCACTTTAAAAATATGGAGCTCTTCTCTACCTGCAGTTGCAATAGAATTAGAGATTCCATAGGTGATCTGTAAGTGCCTTTCATGCTACAGTGACGAGTTCAGTATAAAAAAATCTCACAGTAAGTTTTCTTTTCTTAAGGTCAGAATATTAGGAAAAGGAGAAAGAAGTAAAAGCATTTATAAGAGTCTCTGAAGACTACTTCATTAATTGAATTATAAATAATTGCACTGTGCAATAAAAGGGTATTTTGCAGCAGGGAAGAGGGTTGTAATTTCTTTTTCTTTTTGAGACAGTTTAATCAAGTTAGTTATGTTTCTGTTGTTGTTCAAAGTTCGTAGGTTGCCCTTTTATTATTTTGTTTTTTCCTGTTCTAAACCCTGAGTAAGTCCATGTTCCCCCTTGTGTTTTTGTATTTTATTGACTTGAATGGTTTTACTCTTACTTTTTTAGATTAAAAGCCTAAAAAGGATCATTGTGATCACGTTGTTTGAGCTGTAATTCAATAGGACTAAATTCCTAATTGAAATAGTCTGATCTTGTTTTTGAAATTTACTCTGATATACTTCTAGCATTACATTCTTTTGTTATTCTTGTTTTTCAAATGGTGAAGTGGTATCCTTATTGTTTTGAATTGTTCAATAATCATTAGGGTTGTATTAACATAATGGAATCATTATGGAGCCAGCCAACCTTGCCATATCTTACTATGTGAAATAATCCTTTTTGCAAGAAAGAAGAGTCAAGTAGAGAAATCAATAAAGGGAAGTTAAATAAAGTGTATACATTATATATGTCAGGTATGAGATAAGAATATAAATTTGAGATCTGCTTATGCATATATATTTTTAACTAATTGTTAACTTTTCAAGATTTCTGTTATTTTTTTTTTCATTCGTTTTTTGTTGTCCAGGTGGGGTTAAACCATGTGCATTAAACTGCTTGGCTGAAGGTTATAATTTTTATACTGAACGTGCTCCTGCAGTAATAGATGGGACTCAGTGCAATGCTGATTCACTGGATATCTGTATCAATGGAGAATGCAAGGTTACAAATGTTTTATAAAATACTTTGTTGTGTCTGCTATCTCCTACATTTAATTACGGTACTTGTTTGTTACTTATATGAAACGGGAGTGTTGACAGGTCAAGTTGTTAATGAAAGAGTAAGACTGAGACAAAAAGATAAAAAAGGTATTGCATAAATTAGACAAATCATTTGAACTTCAGTAGCTTCTCACAGACATTCATAGAATCCTTCATTTTGTCTTCTTTTTTCTTGCTTTATGGTTTCTGCTTTATGAAGAATCGGTGGAAAGGGCAACAGGAGATGAACAGATTCCTTGCACTGTTCCAAGGCCTGTTCCATCATTCCAATTAGAATACCACTCTGGCTGAAAAACAGTAAATGTGAACATATTAATCTGTTTCTCTCTAACTAGTTCATCCTGTTGAAAACAATTCTGCTGTTAATGTAATTGAAACAGAAAGTTCTCAGTATTACTCTGTAGTTCTAGGAAAAAATCTATAATGATGCAAGTATTTGCCATTTACTAAAAATCTGATTATCTTGTAAGATTCCTATAGAACTGCATTACATGAATTTGAATAGTATTGGAGGTCTGTGCCGTATTTTTGGTTATATTCATCCCACTGCTTCTTCAGTTTAGCAAAGCGTTTAATTATGTACTTAAGTCTAGACATCTGAACAGTGCTGGTGACGCTAAAAATTATTTGATTTCACTGAAACCACTAACATAACTAAAGCTTAACCCGATGCTTAAATTCTTTGCTAAAGTGAGGGCTGAAGATGTATGTTTATTGAATAACATGATGAGATCAAAAGCATTTGCCATGTATTAGTGAACTAAAAAAAAAGAGCACAAGAAATAACCTGTGGAATTCTGGTGTACTTTATACACAAGAAAATTTTAGTAGTTTTGAGAAATCTTTTAAAACTAATAATCAGACTAAATCTCAAGTAGAGAATGAGCTATGTAATAAAAGTTGGGCCTCTGTCTTCTTGATGAATCAGAAAGTCGAAATGTAAATGGTTAGAATAATACTATTTTGTCAGTTATTTAAAGTGTTTTAACTTCTCTTATGACCTATGTATTACCTGTTTACAAAGTGGTAGATAATATTGCTAGACCGTAAACAAAGTTATGTAGCTGCCTCCTTTTTTGTATAAATCCTGGAAAAAATTGGCAAACTGCAATGTTCATTCTGTCTACATCCTACTTGTTGATTCTCTTTTTTTTTTCCTTAAGGATCCAGCTGTCTCTATTTTCACTAGCTTTGTAATAGGGTTGAATCGATAAGTTATAGGGAATTAATCATTATTCACTGTACATAGATTTCTCAAGTAGATAATCAGAAATGTAATGTGCTTTTTATGATCAGTTATATACACCTCTTTTTTCCAAAGGCATTTGAATCCTATCTGGCATGTAATTCAGCCTTTCACTAAGTTTCATTCTCCATTCATTCTTACAGTGAAGTCATTTACACTTTACGTTCAAACTTACAAAAATAATTGCAAGTTTTGCCTGGAGGTTGTGGAAATATGGTGTATGAAGCTGGAAATGCCTTTGGGAACAATAATACTATTTATGCTGCATAAATGTTTAAGGAACACACAGCAAATGTTTACCTTAACAAAGCAATATAGATGGAACACAGTTAGGTGTTATAATATTAAACAAAAACATCACTAATATTTACTGATAACTATAATAATTACATTGTTTGTAAAATGCTGTGAGATCCCTTCCTGAAAGTCACAGTAGAAATACAAAGTACTTATTAATCAAGATTTGGTAACAACCCAAAATGTGGATTGTTCTCCTTTTTTATTTTCTTTTTCTGGTAAGTGAAAACCCACTTATATGGTAACAGCTATCAAAAACAGAGTAGGTAAAAAGAAGAACTGAGTATCTCAATCTTGAGAGAACCACTTCAAAAAACCTATGAAGATAGTGGTGCAAGACCATCATCCTGTTAAAATATTTGTTCTTATCTGTTCTCAGCATGTAGGTTGTGATAATATTTTGGGGTCTGACGCTAAGGAAGATAGATGTCGTGTTTGTGGAGGAGATGGGAGTACATGTGAAGCCATTGAAGGTTTCTTCAATGATTCATTGCCCAGAGGAGGTATGCACATATATGTCCATTCTATTGCGCAATGCGTTTAGATGATTCTTTAGCAGATACTAGTGCTGCATTGATTTCCAGCATGGCATTGCTGCTGGTCATTCATTTTGACTCCTTTTGCCTCCTTGTTTCCTTTTTCTGTATTAGTTTGGATTTATGTCAAATACAACAATATATTTTATTACTGAATACTTAGTTCTCATGGTCTTCAATGCACTTAAAAAGAAGTGGGTGGGGGGTTTTTTATTATTATTTAGTTATGGTAGTATGGTAAGAGTAATGTTGTGTATGATTTTAATGCGTATGGTAGAATCTGATATTTAGTCATACATGAAATTTTAGAATAGAAAGAATCCAGAAATGTCTCTTAAGTTCATCTTATTAAGAACTCAGGAAATGTATATGGGCAATTAGTTTAAAGCTTAGCTCAAAAAAGACAATATTAGTGTTGCAATCTTAGTATTATCAGTTTTGGGCTCCCAAATACAGGAAGAGGGTTGATGAACTGAAGTTAAGTGCAGTTCAGTGAGGGATCGCTAAGATTATTGGGATCTGGAGTGCTTGCCCCTCTGTGAGGAGAGGCTGAGAGTAGTGGGCTTATTTAGCATGAAGAGGAGGAGGTTTGTGGGGACCTAGTATCAGCCTTCCAATACCTATGAGGAGGTTATGGAGAAGACGGAGCCAGGCTCTTCACAGTGGTGGGTACATGGTGGGAGAAGAGACAATAGCTATAAATTGAAACAAGACAGGTGCTGACCAAATGGAAGGAGAAACTTTTTCCCCTGGGAGGACAGTCCAGCAGAGGATCAGCTTGCCCAGAAAGGTTGTACAGTTTCCATCTTTGGAGTTTTTCACAACCCAGCAGGATAAAGCACTGAGTAACTTGGTCTGATCTCCTAGCTGACCCTGCTTGTAGCAGGAAGTTGGACTAAATGACTGTCTGAGGTCCTTTCCAACCTGAATTATGCTATGATCCTAAGGTCATTTTATATGTTAATTACTTGTGATACACTGTTGAAAAGACTTTATTAGCACTTAAAAAAGGAATTTCTGACTACATGGTAAGTTCTTGCTATCACTTTCAAATTTTTGTATGAAATGTAAAGAGTTTTCCTTTACATCACATGAAAGAAAATGTTCAAGTACATTTAAGTCCTGTATCTCATAGTAATTTTTAGTAGTAAATAATTTATAAATGGTTAGTTTCATGACTAATATTGATTAACGTAAACAACAACAAATAAAATTTACCTTTGTCTTATAGGCTATATGGAAGTGATTCAAATTCCAAGAGGTTCTGTGCACATTGAAATAAGAGAAGTGGCAATGTCAAAGAACTACATTGGTAAGAGCATGGTTTAAATAGCAGGCTGTTATTAAGTCAGAGTTTATGTTGTGATTTGAAGGTACATTTTCTGGTTTGGCCAAACCATACACATAGTAGAAGCAGCAGGAGGAATTGTTAGCTGTTAATATTAGGTTGTGATCAGACAGTTGCAGCAGTTGGTTAGGATATATTCTCCTGAATGGAGCTAATGAAATACATCATGTGATTCCTCCTTGCCCACTCAGTGCAAAATCAGGTCAACTTCACTATAGCGTCAGACCTGAGCTGAAGTGGATGAGGAACACTCAGATGATCTACTGTCCCACTCTGAGGTAGTGTCTTCCATCTGGGAAGTCTCTGATCTTGGGGGATTACACTGTTTTAAAAAAACGATTTTATTCTTGGAATGATTATTCATCAACAGCCACAGTTACTTAAACGCTAACAATACTGTCTCCTTATTTAAGGCAATTTAATCTATTAATTCCACAGTGTTTCTGTGTTGCTGTGTTGTAGGGACTAGATGCCATCACTGTTTTATAGATAAGGAAAATGAGGTGCAGAAAAACTAGGTGCCTAATTGAGATCATTCAGGAAGCCTGTTGTAAAGCACAGAATTAAATTCAAATTCCCAGATTATTATTCCTTTTTTTAATGACTGTGTTAAATTTGCTTTCTGGGTTTTTAATACTGATATGTACAAATCTGGCTTTGTCAAACTCAAGACAACATGCATTTCTGAAAGTCTCTGTACCCCGATTTGCATAGCAGTCAGTTCACAGTAGTGCAAGAACACCCATTTCTTAGTCAAAAATAAATCAGAGAGCTGATTAGTTGTACAGCAAACTAGCAGATTAACACAACCAAAAGCTATTACCTGTTTAGGCTGAACAGCAGCTGACGAGGCTACTTTTGTCAGTCTGTACTCCATGTAGTTGATACATATATAACACTAACATGTTGGAAAGGATTATGATGCCTGTAAGCGTGAGTTAGAAGGGCAATTATCCTCTTAGGTACATGAATTCTTAAATTGATTATATTGATAATAATGGTACCTTTTACTGTTGAATGCCTACGTTTCTTTCCGCCTGCCCCCACCCTTCTGTAATGCCGCAGATAATCAATCTCCCTCCATTCTGCAGGAATAATAACACCACAACTCCAGCAGTAGAGTGCTTATTATTCTTTCAGCATCACAATCCCCGTGGCCTCTCCCCCATGTCAAAATACACTGCGGGTAAGGTTGCTCATATGTCCTATACTGACATTTCCAATGGAGGTGGTGCGAGAGGCATACAATGCATCCTATCATGGTCGTTTTCTGCTAAGAACTATTCTATGGGCAGCTGAAAACCAGAACAAACTCTTAGCTATTACAATTAAGTTTGTTATTCCTCTATTTTAGGGAAGTGATCTGGAAAAGCATTTAGATTGGCACCATCTGTATAAAATGAATGAAAAATGTAAATTTTTTGGCTTAAATAAAAAATACAGACAACTTCATTGGTATTTAATCTGGCCACAGATCTAAAAATGTAAAGTGGTACATAAGCACTTTTTTAATGTACTTGTCACAATTTCAAGGGGTTTCCTGAGTTTCAGGCTTGCTCCTCACTACCTTGCTTCATGCCACAGAAGCCCTGACTACACAAATGGGGGAATCCTCTCCTTCACTAGTTTCTTGTGTTTCCAGCTTTCGGAGGTGCCATTATATCCTAATGAAAGATAATCTTACTAAGTCGCAGGGGCCATTTGATTTTGTGATGGGATGTTTTGTTCTGTGAGTGTGAACCAGATCACTATTTTGGGATCACCAATTTCTGGGAAAAGGAAAGCTTCTAATTTGTCTGCTCCCTTAAAAGAACTATACAAGCACAATGGTAGTTAAAAATTAGTTTATTATGTTAAAATACATACCTCAAGCATATTGTTTTATGGATATTTCTTTAGTGGCAGTGTCAACTTCACAGCTCCTTCTCTGTCTTTATGGAGTTCCCTCTGTTGTTCCAGGACAGCTGTTTGTGTGGCCACACCATGAACCAGATTAGAGAACTGATTCGGCTGAAAATAACCATTTACACATATTACTATATTTTGTTTTAGGTGCACTGCTGCCAAATATGTGACCACAGTCTAAGATACCAAAGTGATAAAAAAAAAAGGAAAAAAAAAAACCCTCTTGTTCTGTAGCTGTCACACTGGCTTCAAAGTTTCTTCTTTGTTAATTTCAGTTAGCAGGCTTTCAAACTAACATCCCATGGTTCCTTAAACTAAGATCCAGTTCTTTTGCAAGCCATGGCCTCTAATTTAGGCTGCAGTTAGACATTTGGCAATTCAGTTAGCTCAGTCAGTGCCTGACCTCACTCCCCCTGTCTCTGGCTGATCATTTCTGCACCAGTATTGCTCCTAGTGTTGTGACAGCAAAAGCATGTTTCTGCAGCAGCATAAATAATTCAGTATTTTAAACTGATCTGTCCAACAAATAACCCAGCAACAACAAAATTGCCTGTTTTCAGAGCTGCTGAAAAAATGTGTGTTTAGTAATGCTGTTATCTTCCCTTAAATGTCTTGATCCAGGGTGACATATACTCTTATATTCCCCTTATGCAACAGGGTGTTGTGTGCTAGTTTTCTGTGGGCTTCCTACATTCTCAAGTTCTCATAAATGATTTGATCAGGACATTAACTTGTTCCTTCTGTCTCATATGCTAATAGCATTATGCTACTGCATATTGGACATTAATATTGTAATGCTATTCACAACTGTCTGGCCTTCACCTATGCATAACAACTGACATTAGGTAAATCTATTTACAGAATGCAAATGCATTTTTCTTTGGCAGTCAGACAGATAAAAAATGAACTGCTTTGCTTTGGGATATATGTTAGTTTAAGTGTATATAGCATACATACAATTGATAGTGTATGATTTCAGAATTATTAATTATGTAAACATGTATGAGAACGTTTGTTCTCTTGTGCTCATTCATATGTCTCATTTGTTGTTCATATGTCTCAAATAATATAAATAAAGAATTCACTTCATTATTTTCTCTTAGTAGATACTAGACATACTGACAAGAAAATGTTTGGGATTGAGTGGCACAGTAAGAGAGACTTATTAATACGTCTCAGTACCTTTGGGAGACCCTGCGACCTTCTTTTAATTAAGTTAGATTTTGTAAAGGCAGGATGGATAGAAATTTTGGCTATGTGGAAATAGGATCACTGATAAAACAAAATACTGATGTTCAGCTGTAACATAGTTATTTCATATACTGGCGTAAAATAGATAGTGAAGTACTGTTCCTTTCTTTTAGTACAGTACTGCTTGCAATTTGTCTTGTTCTCCTATACTCACTGTTCTACCATCTTCTTCCTGTACTACAAAACCTATATAGACAATAAGGAATCTGAATTACTTTGAGAATCCAGATAAGTCAATGTGTCAGAGCTAGTTTATTCACTCAAAGCACATGAGTGTTTCCAAAGTAAATCCAGGGAAGTCAATGGAATAAGATTTATGCTATGGAAAGACGTTCCTTTTCAGACCTTATGGTGCTGATGGAAATGGTTACTAATCCCTGCTGAATATGGCTGTCACCAGCAGAACATTACTGCCTCTCCAACTATCTCCTGCTCATACGAATGCTCTCTGATCTGTTTTAGACAATTTGAGCATCATTGAGACATTTTCCCTAACTGTTTAAGGTAAACCATCTGTCCACACAGATGTAGTTGAGAATAAAACTTCATCATAAGTTGTCTTATTCCTTATGATTGTGATGTGAGTTTGTTCCCTATCTGGTAAAGTCAGTTATTTGTCTCAACAAAAAATGACATGGCTGTTTGATCATGTATTTCCAACCATCATTTTGCCTTTAAGAACATAATTTATTTAAAGTAAATATGAATGCTGAATAACTTGGTAATCTTCACCTTAAGTCAAGAAGTCAATATCTAATTAATGGAATACTCACCTGAAGATACAAAGTCAGTTTCATAGTTAGAAACTTAATCTAATATTATTGATAAATTATCAACTATAAATCCCTGAATAATACGTGCTTGTCCAGCCTAATTCATAGAATCATAGAATCATTAAGGTTGGAAAAGACCTCTAAGATCATCAAGTCCAACCATCAACCCAACACCACCATGCCCCACTAMACCATGTCCCYAAGYGCCTCATCTACATGTCTTTTAAATACTTCCAGGGATGGTGACTCCACCACTTCCCTGGGCAGCCTGGTCCAATGTTTAACCACTCTTTCAGTAAAGAAATTTTTCCTAATGTCCAATCTAAACCT
>JAYKAV010003074.1:265108-312768 GCA_035582835.1 Phoebastria nigripes | reverse complement strand
CGGCTGTCAACCAGCACCCCCAGGTCCTCTTCCGACAGGCAGCTTTCCAGCCACTCTTCCCCCAGCCTGTAGCGTTGCATGGGGTTGTTGTGGCCAAAGTGCAGGACTCAGCACTTGGCCTTGTTGAACCTCATGCAGTTGGCCTCAGCCCATCGATCCAGCCTGTCCAGGTCCCTCTGCAGAGCCTTCCTACCCTCAATTGGTTGGTTAGCTAAGAAAATAATGTTTTATCTACAGCACTTCCATGATTTAAGGCTTTAAATTAGGAGTAATAAAATATCTTAGCAGATTAAGTAGCTAGTGTTTGGGTTTGTAGTAGATATATCTTGGATTTATGCTTTAAGAAGGAAAAAAAAAACAGTGGACAAAGGCAACAAAGCAAGAGCTCATTGGCACCACATGTCAGACTCAATGTTCTTTCTCTTTTTTTTCCTCTGCACATTATCTGAGATACCTATCCCATGCCCCAACATCTTAATCTAAAGATCAGATTGATAATTGATTATATATTTGAGACCTACATATATCTTACATAGAAAGCATACGTTGCACATGGGCTTGGTTTTAAAGGTGAAGGTACACTGCAAGTTGCATGAAGCATTCTGGTTTGTGCCATATAGCATCTGCATGTTGAAAACTGCAAAGTACACCTGAACATTGAAGATTATTGCGGAGGCAATATTGTCAAACTGCATGAGGGATATTTTGACGAAGGCTAAAGAAAAGGCTTTATATTGCTTGAAAAAATAGTGTTATTGAGCTGAAGCTCACATACTTCTAACAGATTAGTAGATTAATTTGCAATGGCTTCTCCATTATAAATGCTGCTTCCAATTTTTAGGTGGCTTGTATTTTTTTTTAAGCTTTAAAATCTGAAGAGGATGACTACTATATTAATGGTGCCTGGACTATTGACTGGCCAAGAAAGTTTGATGTTGCTGGAACAGCTTTCCATTACAAGAGGCCAACAGATGAACCAGAGTCTTTGGAAGCACTAGGCCCTACTTCAGAAAATCTCATAGTCATGGTAAAGTTACAATTAATATATTTGTGAAATTTGAAATATGTATTTGTGTTCTGAGAAAAAACAAGGCCATGAATGAAATCAAAATAGGTTGTGTTTTCAAAGAGTATATAGCTTGCCTAGCTGGGGCTTTGCATTTGTGTTTTAACACAGCTTTCTTACCTTTCAAAACTGACTGGCAGACATTGTGATGAATACAGGGATAAAGTCAGAAGAGCCCCAGGAAATCTCATAGAAAATGCCCCATCTCTGTTAAATGTGGTTCAGAATAATGGTAGCCAAAATTGTAAATGGGTCATATATCGTATCTCTGCATATTGCTGATACATACAAGTGTTGCGATATAGCATGACAGTTCCTGACAGTTCTGTAGATGTCAGTGGTTTTAAGCCTGGCCTGAGTGTGAAGTATACTCTTACCACAGCGAGTATCATGATTTGACCTGTGTTAAACTATGTTGCTGTGACATACATTGCTCTAAACAGATTGTACAAGATATGAGAATGTGACAGAAGATGTGATCAGGATCCTGATACCCTGTCTCTGACAGCAGGCGGTAGTCAGCCTACTGTTGGGCTACTATGTTGAGGAGTACAACAAGGTGATATTTGCCTAGTATATTCTGTCAGCTGCCAGATTTGCAGTTCAGGGATTGCTTGAGCCAGACAGGATATTTTTGTGTATAAAATGATTGTTGCCTGGATATTCATATTTTAGGCAGCATTTTCAAACACCTGAATCCTGGTTTTTCTGCTGTAGGTGTGGATAAGCTAGAGAGTCCATATAGAATGAGTTACACAATGATTATAGTGCCTTTTCTCATTCAGTCAGTGCTACTGACTTTCTTACTGAAAGTTCTCTGCTCTTTTGTCCAATGGAGATAGGCAGATATGCCTCTGCAAAATATCACAGAAGGTAGAAGGGGATGAGAAGTAGCTCTAAGATGTGTCAGATTGATGCATCTAACATGATATATATTATTAGCAACAGAAAGAAAAACTTTGATAGAGAGTCAAAGGCTAGTGTTGGACAGGTGGTATGGGGAAGTGCAGTTCAACAGTGGGGGTAGACAAAAAATCGTGGTGATTGTTGCACTTCGATCTATATCACCTGCAGTGATACGGCTGCAGCGAGTTTTGATACTCCTTTAAAGGAATCACAGGTGTGATTCCACCAAGCTAATGCTGTTGGCTATTGCATTAGAGGAAAACAATGACCTCAGCAACAGCCTGTTGCTGTTACTATTATTACTATTACTACAGTCAAGAGAAGTGCAAACAAGGGCAGAGCTAGGTTCAAAACTGCTATGTGGGTACCTCCCCACAAGATTTCAGTGAGGA
Organism: Phoebastria nigripes; assembly: GCA_035582835.1. NCBI lineage: Eukaryota > Metazoa > Chordata > Aves > Procellariiformes > Diomedeidae > Phoebastria > Phoebastria nigripes. The sequence continues at coordinate 310,404 of JAYKAV010003074.1, read as the reverse complement.
CTGCTGCATGTTTGCACAGTAATGTCCTTAACCAACTTTGACCTCACATAATTATTCCGCTGTCAAGTTAATTTCCATTAAGACATTAATTTTATGAAAACTGGCTTTTTAGAACAATTATGTCAAGAATAAAGAACTGACAGAAGTTACAAAATTGTGTTAAGGGGGAAAAAAAGACAAAGCTCACCTTAGGCAATAATACTTTTCTTTTGTATATGTTTTAAAAGTTAGTCCAGATTCTTTTGGGAATACCCAAAAGAACTACTATGACTTCCAATATTACTTTTTTCCCTTCCACAGGACTTAACATATACCTAGATTAAATGTCACTGTAGTTGCCCTCTGCTTGCCTGTTTTAATGGTATAACCAGTTGTTTTCAACTACAGATTCTGCTACAGGAACAAAATTTGGGTATAAGGTATAAATTCAATGTTCCCATCTCTCGCACTGGCAGTGGAGACAATGAAGTTGGCTTTGCATGGAATCATCTGCCTTGGTCAGAATGTTCTGCCACTTGTGCTGGAGGTAAGACACCAGGCAGTCAAGCTACAGCGTAAACTGAATTGCAAGATACACTTTACTACATAATTATCTAGGTAACTAATTGAAAACATTTCTTTCAGACATGCCTCAAACCTTAATTTAGTGAAAGAACATTTATCACAACGGATTTTGTTGTTTTCAAGTACATTTAATATATTCAGGTGTTTTTGTTAAATACAGTGTATCTTGGCACAGTCTCTCTCTGCTGATGCATCTTCTGAGATTCTCTTGAAGCTGGTATGTTTGCTTTTCACAGGAGCTTTCTTGATAAAGGACATCAGAAGTTTTAAGTAAGGAGATTAAAAACCAGAAGGCAAATAAGGCAACTGTAAATAAAGCGATGTGTCTTTGTGTGTCTAGGTATGCTTCACATGATCCTAGTCAGCCCTCCTATCCTCCAGCCACCAAAGTTTAGGATGCATACTGGCAGCTCCTCTGTAGCAGATGATAACAACTGGATTATACTTCCCAGCCCATAGCACTATCTGAGAATTGTTGCCCTTTGGCAGCGGTGGGGGATTTGTAGGTTGTCCCATGTGATTCATCATGGGTGCCTTTTGCCCACAATTTACTATATTCCTAATCCTCCCTCTAGTGGCCACCAATGCAATTCTTTACCTCTGGCTGGGAGAGCAGGACAGTTGGCTTCCTTCAAAGCCAACACCATTGCTGCTGCAAGGACTGGTGAGTAGAAGTGCTGTGTGAACAGTATCTTTCTTCTCTCTGGAGACTGAATGCATCATCTCCCCAACATACCTCAGTTTCAGAAGATATCGGAGAGCACTTTAAATCCACCTCAGAATTTCAGTTTTCTACTGCACTGTGTACTGCCCATAGCAAGAGGAAGAGACCATATTTTTTTAAAGAACCTTTGGACCAGATATTTGTCCTTTTCTTTTTTTTCTGGCTACTGGAGGTATTCATGTTCAGAACCGTCTTGACTCATTTTTCTGCTGGAACCTGCTGTGGCTGTTACTAGTTGTTTGCTGTTTAAATACAGCTGTTTGCCTAGCCATATGTAATACACAAAGGACAGCACAAATTCTCCTCTGTGCTGCTAAATAGAGAAAGTCTTGAAACAAAATAGAGGAAGGTGCCAACTTTCTCCAGCATTTTTGTTGTTCATTTGTTGGATTCCTGGGTGACAGGTTGCTTTTTTAACTACTATTTTAGTAATGGTGAGTCTGGTAGGAAAAGGAACATTTTAAAGAAGAAGTATAAAGAGGGGAAGTGCCTAGCTCGTAGCAAAAGACAGTTCCAAGTATCAGAACCTTACAAGTACTGCCAAATCCTATTTTTATGATGGCAATGAGTTAATGATCTTTTTGAAGCCATGGGAAAACTCCCACTGATTTAGGTAGAGACAAGATTTTAGCCATGGATCTTCTGTCATGCAGGTCATTGTCATGTCACAGATTTGACAATATACAATGGAAAAAATAATTGGCTCTGAAGGAGTAGGCACTTTTCTAGATTAAAACATTTTGCCTTAATTAATTAACTTTTAAGGGAAGATTTGTGAATCCCTGAAAACTGTATACATTTATTCATTTGAAACTTTTGGGGGGTGGAAGGATTTTCTTTGGTAGCTTACAGCGGCTAAACCAGGCACTTTTCTCTCCTTCCTTTCAGCTTAGTATGAAGATACACTATGGTCACTTATTTTCACTGAGCGCTCTGCTCAGGGAACAAATATTTCATTGTAGGTATAATTCATGTTAAAAACTGTATCTGCTTTCTCCATATGAGTACCTGCTATCCCCCCAGTTTATGAAACACCTTTCACCATGTGCCAAAAGAAGACACAATTCTGAAAAGGATCTGAGTCAGGGAAAAGAAAAGGGAGACAAAGGTTGTAGAGACAGAGACCGTAACTGGAAAATTTGGCTAATATAAATATGAACTGTTGAGAAAACTTAGAAATAAAGCCACTGCCCGGCTTTGTTTATTTCTATAGGATTCATTATGAAGTCCATTACTGAAGTTCTATTTACTTGAACTCTGTCTTTAGAAGAGATATTTTGCTCTGCATCAAAGGATAACAAAATATTAAATAAAGAATTTCTTACTGAAAGTAAAAAAAGGACAATAAGCATGTGTGAGGAATATTAGTATGGAGATTATTTTTTATTTATGAGGTTAAAAAAATTATATAGTGATCTTGGGACGGGCTGTGAACAAGTTAAAGGCATCAACATTTTCCTGCCTCTTGTTGTAGTTGGTGTAGCTCACCTGTAGTGCATGGACTGATCAAGGTTTGATCATATGATGTTCCATCTTGATCCAGGAAAGCTCTAGATGACGTAGAGCCAGATACACTTTTATGTCAAAGCATAGGCTTTATATCAAAGCTGTAGGCAAATCTAAATTCTAATCAACACGTTTAACTTCTGTCCATCTCTGAACATGTCTGTATTTTAATGTTACATGTTTTTATCTAGGTGTATGTAACACTTAAAAAGCTGTCTTAAAAAAACATCAAATTTGCAAGTATTCAGAAGCCAGGAGATGACAGTATTAAGGATGACTATGAAATCTTAAATCGTTTTCTGTAGTTGTGGCTGTTCTGTGAAACAGGGACCAGTTGAGCAGGGACCATTCTCTGAGGCTGTGTCACAGGCTAGCTCACGTCCACTCCACACTACTTAAGTCTAGTTCTCTTTAAATCAGGCTGACTATATCTGCATTACATACCAGTTGACTAAGTCTGTGACTCTTAAAACATGATTATTACTTGATGTATGTTTTTTAATTCAAAGAACCTAAAAAATAATAAGTGAGAACTGCATTACAGCCCACCGAAGTCATGCTTCTGTATTGTGAACTTGAGGATATGTGTTGAATGTCATGAAGTAGAGCACAAAGGCTAGAGCAGTATTTCGGTGGTGCAAAGTTTAAATCATTTTGGAGTATTGTGTATTGTAGAAGTGTCCAATCTTTGTGCAGTCTCTTCTTCATAGTATTTTGAGAGCAATCCATGCATGCGTTCAGCTGTTCCTAGAGCTGTTTGTAGGCCTTGTCTTGGAGAAGGATAACTAGAACAGTCAGGAGCCAAGGTACAAAGTAAGAGCAAGCTAGGAGCAGCCTACAATCTTTAATTAGATGGTAGTGTGCTGTCTTTTCCACTGGACTTCTATATTCTGTTCATCTCTGCTGTGCTGATGAGTCACGTCTGAAGAGTAAAAGTGCTTTAACTTTTCAAACAGGACCTCTGTTGCAGGGCCTGTCTCAGTTTAGCAGAATAGGAAGAGCATGGTAAACGGAATGGTAGGAAGGAGGAGGAGGGTTTCCTGCTTACAACAGCTCAGTGCTGTGCCAGAGCTCTGGATTCCATTCTTGCCTCCTTTGTGTGGTTCCCCTGAGATACTGAGCAACTCAAAGCACACATTACAGTCTTACTTGCAAATTATCAGTTCATCATTATATGGGTACCTCTCTGGAATGTCTGACCTCGGAAGCATGCAATGAATTTCATCATTACATGAAGTGTGTGTAAAGCAAAGTATTCTGAAAACTCAGCCAGGCACCTGAAATTAGTGGACTCTTTCCACAGTAGACATTATACCTCCTCTCCCGCTGTATTCTTCATGGAGTGGTCTCGGAGATAAATTAGTTTGTGAAACAAACAGTTACATGTTTAGATTGCTTCTAAAAAGCAGAAGGAAGTTAGTCTTTCTTTGATGAGAGATTGTGAACTGTGTATTTAGTAGTGTCATTCATGTTAAAGGAGAAAAGAACAAAATATTCCATAGTTTCTCTGCCACCGAGCATCATGTTCTGTACAGTGAGCCAAGCAGAAATCAAGTCTCCAAAGTCTGAGGTTTATTTTGGTATTTTCTTAAGTTTTTCTAAATATAGGTTCTTCAGCTTTACCAGGTAGTTAAAAAGGCTTGCCTGTTAACAGACAACTCTTTTATTTTCCTGGATTCATGTACTCATATGTAGGATGAGAATATAATTTCATTCATTTTTAATATCTCTTAGTATCTGTTCTTAGGCTTGGAAATCCAGAATTGCAGCTTTTTGTTTTGTACACTAGAACCAGTATTTTCTATATTGAAAAACTTTTATTTAAAACACAAATTTATAGTATCTGAGCTAGTTCTTCCTCTCTGGGAACATTATGTAAAACTGAGCTACATGTATTCTCCCTATTCCCTTTTTTCCTGAAAGTTCACTGATAACTGTTCTACTCTGAGTCAAGAGTTTTCAGAAGGAAAGTTTGTTACTATCTCATATAGGTCTTTATAGCTGGTGGCAGGCTTGAACAAGACTACAGGAAAACAATGAGAATACCAGAACGTACAGTGCAAGTTTATCTATACAGAGAAGAGTGGGAGAGGAGAGAACACAGGGAATTCAGAAGGGATGGATGGATGAACAGTTTGCTGGAATTCAGAAAAAATTGATGACAACAACAGAAGATTTTCTTTAAGGACCTGATTACTTTATTATTTAATGAGAAAGTCTGAGAAAGGGAAAACTAGAATACGTAGAAATAGGAAATAAAACAGTAAAATGAGGTCCGGAAAGAGAATAGGAGAGAGGGTGATATGTATCACTTACAGATCACAGAACTGTAGTTTATTTACTCTCATGCCTGTCTGTCCGTATATGTTATCTCCAAGGGCAAGTGTATGACTGTCCAGATCCATAAGTATTCTTAATAAGAAAGTGAACTGCTGGTGGTATTGTTTAAAAAAAATCCAACAAAGGAAAAGAAAAACCCTTCGGTGTGTTTTTACTTTTGTATGCATTTAAAAATAAACTCCAATAAGTGCATACCCCCCTTTTTAAAATTTCTTCCATGCTTAATAAGTTCTAGCAGTAAATGGCAACAAATGACAGCATTTATTATCTGGAATTTACCAGGTATCCTAAGCATTGGTTTTGATTTCATTCATTCTATTAGAATTCATCTCCAGATGAGTTAAATGTCTTAGATATTAATGGTTTTTTATGAAATAGTCAGTCAGTATACTATTACAAGTAAATTGATTGCCATCCAGTTTTCTTTGCTGCTCATCACTCTTGTAGAGTGGTGCCTACTATGCTTTTCTTTCATGCCCTCAGATGAATTATGAAACTGTCTTTAGACAAATAAAACATACTTGTCCTCATCAAGAAAAATGTAAGTTTGGCTCTGTGATGAACATCTTGTGATCTGATGAGTGAGCTCAGAAAGTATGTCTGGGTTAACCAGCATGCACTAGTTTTAGTGATGCAGGATTCACTATGTATTGGTACTGGCATCTTTATAATTAACTGTTGCAATTGCAAACCACAATTTTTGGGATTGCTTTTAAAAATAGATATAGCATTTACATGCCTGCAATTTTAATTTAAGAATAAAATGTGCTCCATGTAATTTAAAATTTGGCTGCTGAAAGTCATGCAGACTATTTGTGAATTGAAATCTGCAAAACATCTCAGTTCTCTGGAGATTATGGTCACTAAACCACTGGAGTTTTGTTTTCTATTAGGATTGCATTGACCGGTCATGAGGACATTTTATGTCTTTTATTATAAACTATAAATCTGTAGATTTGAAAGCAGAGTGTTTCCGTCTAACTGCTTGTAATTATTCCCCCAAGAGTTTAAATGAACTTGTTTAGCTGTGCTTTTTAGATTATTTTAAGAGAGACCATATACTCAGGGAAGAGTTGATAATTTTAAAAGATTTTTTCAAGGCCCACAGGGCTTAACCAAGTTGTAGCTGTTGTCTGGGTAAAAACTGCACTTCTAGATTTTTCCATTTCTTTTTCTTGTCTTAAAGTTAGAATCTGAATTTTGTTTCTGAGATTTTATTTTAAATAACAATATAATTAGACAGCAATGATGTAAAGTTTACATACTGTGTGGCAAGATGCTGCAGAACATTTTAAAACTGGATTAATAAATCTCCTGGCATGGATTAAAGATTCTTCACTGTGTGAGTGAATAGTAGTGAATACCACGGGTCTTACGGGTCTGTCTTATGGGTGATATGCTACCTGACCAACATTCAATAAATAACACGTCTGACTTAAATTTTTTTGAAAACTGAGCACAATGATACTTTGTGTTCATAGTATGTCAGAATACTTTATTATTACATAGCTCCTCAGAAATGAATTTACTGAGGCTGCCAATTTTTAGCCAAAGCCTAGAAGGAAATGTGTCTGATGCCAGTAGGAAATTCAGTGAAAACATAACATTAATATCTATGCTATCCCATAAATATATTTGCGAGAATGGTATGCATCATTAAAATGCTTAATTCTAAAGTGTATATAAATTACTATTTTTAAGCAATTATGTTTGAGGTAAATATCATTATGAAGGCAACATTCAGCCTATTTTATCAGCCACTAAGAGAATTGAGGCAGTTTGTGATAGAAAGGATAAATGATTATTCATCAGTTGGAGCTGAACATAAATTCTATGTCAACTAGCAGCGCCATGTTACTAGCATTGCTGTTTGGCTAGACCTTTCAAATACTATTTCTCATCATGGTGAAGTTTGAGTAGAAAATTGCAAAAGAAATACTCCTACTCAGGTTGTCAGATCTGATTTTAATTATTCTCATCTGTTGGCGGTGTTTGCATAGATTATAGAATTTAAAGTGAATCATCTTGTCACAGCTTCTCAAATATTTAGATCTTCCACTTATTTGTCAAGAACCAAAGGAAGAGATTATAAAGGAGAGCCTAATCCAGTAAACATTTTTCTCTGTCTTTCATGCTGCAATTGATGTGTCTTTTATCTACTAAAATAGTACTAAAGGAGTAGAGAACTGAATAAAATCATTTCTCGCTCTGTGTGTGTGTATATATGTATATATATAGAAAAAATATATAACAACAACATTGAACTACTAACTGATTTGAAATTGTGAAGAAAAGTCTAGAAATAAGTGACAAATAGGGCAAAGTGTAACGTGATACGTCATGCTTGACTACCCAGATATATTTTAATATATAACTAATTTTCTAGACCAAGGAAATGTAGTAGATTCATTGATCTAGACTTCCTTAATGCTTTTGTTGTCACCTACACCTAAAAAAGAATTAGAAAATATTAGTAGACAAGAGGCATGCTTAAAATGTAAATTACTGGGCCAAAAGGCAGTGAGCCTAGTGGGCTTCTTAAAGACCTTTCACATACTCATGAGACTTCAGTTTTTCTTCTTCTGATGGCAACATAAAAAGTAGAAAGCTCTGATGAAATTTGCTGGCAGTGCAGCGCTAGGAGACATATGGGGAAGACAGGGATATGTCGTAGTCATGATAAAGGCAGATTTGATTTTAGGATGTATTTATTTAAAAGTATTAATGACACTGGGTAAGGCACTAGTAAAATCCTTCTGGAGTACTGGGCACAGTTTGTATTGTGGCTGTAATAAACTCAGTGTGAGCAGATGCGCAGAAGGGTTGTGAAGTTGACCAAAGGAATGATGTATCTAACAACACAGAGACTGCAAGAGTTGACTTGGTTAACACAATAAAGTTACTTAAACTGAAAGACCATTTTGACTTTAAAAAATTAAATTGGCAGTTAATGCATCTAGAATAGAAACTGGAATGTTTATAGTAGTCACAGGTTTGAAGTTCAGAAAAGAAAAATGTACCTGGGCTTAGAGTGGAGCTTGATCAGTTTTTGAAAAGCGTTACATAGAATGACTCCCAGCAATAGAAGGGTATTGCTTCTAGTTGTATGTTCTAAGTTCCTGTGTTCCAAGGTTATTTAATTGCCCTTATAGTGCAAGATCTCACTGAATTTCAGCTTTATATCATTTCATGTAATTGAAATATCAGGTGCTGAGAATGCTATAAATGGAACATCTTCATGTGAAGCTCTAAAATCTTTGATACCTGATGGATGAATATCTGAAATAGAGCATCTACACGTTAACGCAATCAACCAACAGCTGTGGAGGCATGTACGTAGGCCCTTGAGGGTCCCCCATGCTAATGATTTGAGTTGTTTCTCAATTCCAGTTGGACCTAATTATCTACCAAAGTGATTTTTTTCCAACAAGTAAAGCACATAAATTGAACATTAGCAAAAAAATGGAGGTTGAATACTGTTCAAAAATGGTATTTTCTTTTTAGCTTGTTCATGTAGATTTGTGTGTGTAGGATACACTTGGAAAACAGTCTGGCAGCCTTCCGCACTGTTTAGTGGTACCTACTGTTGTCTAACGCGGCATCCAGATACACGTAGAAAGAAGAGCAAATGGAAGAAGCTGATTGGTTTACCTGGCTCACCTGTAAGACATATGTCTCATATTAATCAGTATCTTTTTCATAAGTAAAGCTTACTTTAAAATGATTGTGATGTTTATGGACAAGCTGAGATGTCAGACATGTGAAATGATTTACAACCTGATTTAAAGTGCCTACTTTGTGAAGGTTATGTGTAGCTGTAATCAAAAAGGAGATATCCCAGCAGCAAAGCTCTGGACTCTGGATTTAGATACTGCAGTAGAGTGAAGACTCCAGCATTAGGCATCTTTGGTCTCAACATGGTTAATGATTTTGAGGTGAGGTGAGGAGGCAGGTGATTTTGAGGGTTGATACAAAGTTCTCACCTGCTAAACAGGCATCCTGTAAGAAACAGTATGTTGAGTGATGAATCTAACTCCTCTCCAGCTTGTCAGGAACATGAACATTAGAGTTGAGGACACATGGAACATTTTTATGTGCTTAGGATCCAGACTCCTGGGTTTTCCTGAGAGTATTTGAATTAACAAGGCTCTGTTTTTATGTGAGGGATAATATGCATATTTTGCAGGATGCCATGACAGTTATTTATTAAATAGCAATTCCCTACTGCACAGTGAAGAGATTTCAGCTGGGAATACATCTCCAGAAGAGTGCTCTTAACTGTGTGCCATAGAAAGTTGAGGCATCTAAGAGGGTAGGGAGAGGGAAGATTTTTTTAATAAGCATTCTGGGCCACAGTGCAGCCAGGGATTCAAGATTCATGGGGCCCATGGCAGGAAGACAAGAAAGGGGTTTAATCTGTAACCAGAAAATAAGACATTCATCTAGCACAGGCAGGTATGGATTTTCATCCTTGCTTTCAAGATGGTTTAGACATTTTACATCAGACTGTAATGGAATAAAAACTAGAAATAATCTACAGACTGGAAACCACAGTCTTGCCACCTTAGCTAAATTAACCACTAAGTCACAGAAGTTACGGTGTGCTCATGGGAATTAGGAATCCCCTCAGGGTGAGAAGGGATCATACCTACTCCTGCATCTGCAGCCTCATGGGGGAGCACATGCCATCCTCGACTCATGAAAAGGGAGGTTACCATTTTCCCCATGTCCTTTGCACATAACATCATGAAGACATTTCCCATGCATCTGTATGTAGACTGGGAGACTTCTGTTCATAGCCAAACAGGATGCTTTGTGGGCCAAACCTCAGGCATCTCAAGGTTAGGCTTGACTCACTGTTGGAATTAAATACCTGAATTCTGTATAGGTCACATTTTAGGAACCAAAGTAGGAGATTTGGTTCTTGTGTATAATGAATAACAAAAGAAGCAATTGCAAGGTAAGTTGTTTAGCTTGTTTAAAATGAGCAAAAGGACTACAAATATTTGGTGAAAGAAATCCCATGTTTTTAGTGGGATGTTTAGTGTCTGAAAAAAATACTTACATAATTAATTTCATTACTGCACGTCTACCTCCTCTAAAAAGCTTGACTTAAAATGAAGAGAGGGCTGTAAAGTAAAGTTGGCAGATATTTGAAGCCAGGATGTTTTAACCCCTATTTAATTGTATGCATTTCACATTTTGGAAAAAGTTAAATAATTGCTTCTGTTTTTAAGAAAGGTTCAGGGCTCTTTGCAACTTTTGTCATACAAATAATCCTATTATTTCGGTATTATGACTACTCATGTTCAATAAGAACTGCGTATGAATTGCAGATCCACAGGTCTTTTTATGCTAGCAAACATACAGCTTGCTCTAAAAAGAGAGGAGGAGGCCGTGTTTACTACTCTTTACAATGATACTCTGAGCTGCACTGTTGTCTTATCAATGGTTCTTTAATGCCTTCTTTAGATCCTGTTTTTTAAAAATCAGAAAATCTGCTTAACACACTACCTTACAATGTTGCCTTGGCAGTGATGCGTCATTATGTTTCGGGAATAATAGTCAATTCTAAACTGCCCTGTTGATGGTAAACAGTGAAAGAGGAGCTGGGAGTGCCAGGCAAAATGAGCATTCACAGAGGCAAACTGCATCTTTCAGAATGAATAATACTTCTATTATTTTAATGAAGAAAATGTTTATAGGATGACATGTATAAAAATGCAACACTGTTTCCCAGTACTGCTGGTTTATTTTAAACCAGAGCACATAAACAATAATTCTGCATTGAAGTGTGACCACATTCTATGTGGTGATGTTTTCTTTGGAAATTGAAGTGTCTTTTACTAGGAGAGGAGGGTAGACAGAAAATGGATTTTGTGCAATATACAAATAAAACCAATCTGTTAGTAAATCTATAAATATATTCCCTTTGTTTCAGAAAACAAGAGCAATTTAAAATCCTCTCTCAGTGGGGTGGCCTAAAATTGAAGGAAAATGAAGGATTTATTGTGGTCGGGGGGCATTCAGTCAATTGGAATTCACACCCCTGCAGCATTCAGCCAATTAAAGTGGGATGGTAGGATTAATAATCAATAGGTGAAATACAGTGTTAGTCAACAAGTAGACAAGCAAGAATGATTAATTAATGGTGTTTCATTTCATCCCAAGGTGTGCAGAAACAAGAGGTGGTGTGTAAAAGGCTGGATGACAACTCCATTGTACAAAACAATTACTGTGACCCTGACAGTAAGCCTCCAGAAAACCAAAGAGCCTGCAACACTGAGCCATGCCCACCCGAGTAAGTCATTAATCACTAAGATGGACATGTGTTTTGCATAGATACAAAAGTCTTTGTAATCTATAATAAATCCTGTTGACCAGATGTGTATAAATTCTGATCTGGTTATCAGACAGGATATTTGGTTTTGGTTTTTGGTTATGGCTTCTTGTTCTTCTGAAATCAGTTGTGGAAAATACATACTTTTACCTAGAGGAGGCCTGATTTGACTGAGGAACAGTGGTGTTTAAACTACACAAAGCAGCTCAGACATTGTAAGTAAAAAGATGCTAGCAAAGCAGTTTCTTAGGGTGTAAGTGTCAGATGTGGTGAATAGTGCTAAGAGTAGAACTGAGGACCATTCTTAAGGCAACAATGACAGAAGAATCTTGAGGTGAGACTAACTTTGCCATAGATATTTATGTTACATACTAAATGTTTGCCATATTTTTAAATATATTACATTAAAATTTGGGTTGAAGTGTTACATGAGAAATGGCAAACATAGAAACTGCTTAGTAGACCACACCATTTACTGATAATAGTTTTGTCAAACAATTGTCTTTCCAGGATACTCAGTGTTGTACAGTAATGCTGTGTGCGTTTAGGATTAGGTGCCTACTTGGTTACGTCTAGTTAGTTTTATTTTTAAAATTAGCTGCACGCTATATATTGAAATGATAATTAAAACCACAGCCGCTCATTTGTTCAAAAATGAAATTTGGCAAGGACCTATAGCATAGCTTAATCTTACTACAAAAGCTGTTTAGAAACAGTTGTGATATTTTGCCCTAGAAAATAATTCAGCATATGCACAACAGCTCCTTATGTTTTGAGACAAATAAAACTTGTGGAAAAAATGGAAAAGATACAACAGTTTATTGATTCACAAGCTCTGGTTAGTTTAAGTTTGGTGATAATCTGTAGCTATATTCTTGTTGGGCATGAAAATCATTAATGCTGATTATATGTAGAAATTGCACAATAAAGAAATACTGCGGTGTCTTTTAAATGTCTCTTAAAAACTGTAAAATTGTAGCATGAAGGACACCGGGAGGAAAGAGACAAGACTATAATGCATTAAAATCCCAACAGGTCTTCATGAAACCAGTTTCTTCCTAGAGTATCAGCTGCTTCCCTGGTGTGGTGATTGGTTGCAGGATGGCAGAGCAACATCTTCTACACTTACTCCCCCTGTGACATGTACCATACTCATTTGACATAGATAGAAGTGAAGCCATTACACTGCTCTCACCTTGAGTGTGTTTGAATGTGAATGTGCTGTCTCACAAACAGGTCTGAAGTAGGTCTAAATCATTGTCCCCACAGTCTATGTGTAAACATATGTTTACCCTGCAAGGATACGCACTTGGATTCTGTTTGGATAACACTGTTTAGCATGGCTATAAGTGTACTAACTAAACTCTCACAGCATGTACCTGAGAGCAGAACTTGGGAAGTGGTTGTGTTTGGTCCGTTCCTTTTTACCAAATACATCCTTATCCCTTCCTTTGTGTGGCTTAACTATTAACAAATTAGCACTTTAAAAAGTAGTGTTAACATAGTTGTTCCAAACTAGTTAATTTTTTTTTTCCCACTGACATTATTTAAAAAACAAAACCAAGAAAAAATCCCCACCCCACAAAGCGGGACACTTACGGATTCTCCATCCAGTACAGCAGGGACATTGACAAACATGGTGAAACTCAAGTTATCAAGATTCAGAAAGTGGGTAGTGTGTATTAATCAGCATCTGCTTGAATATGTCAGAGCAGTTCAGCCCACATCTGCCTCCATTCTGATGTTCCCCACAGGGTGAATACAAAGTGCCAGACTCCTAAGGAAGGGTTCTTGATTCCTGATCTTGTAAGTAGTCTAGAAGAAGGCTGTTCAAATAACAGATAGTTACCCAAAGAATTTTGCCCCTTTTGGCTGGAAGATTTATCACCCAGTAAGACTTACTCTTTACACAGAGTAGCCAAATATTTCCTTTTTTAATTAACACAATTCTGCTTTCCTCGTGGTGTATACCAAAAGTTATGAAAATGTTACTCTTTCTAACTGAATGCCAGTTACGTTATACTTGATCTCCCTGAGCAGCAGCAAAGACTATGTTTGTTCACAATATTTTGGTTGTTATTACAATAAGAAACTCTTAAAAGTTCCAGATTTCAAGAAATGATACAGGTAGCTCTCATAGTTCTATGAATTATGAATGGTACTGTCTTGTCATACAGTATAAACATAAAAGGTACCTGAGAATGCAGTTGAGCATAGTACCAACTAAAAATTAACACTTCAGCCTCTCCAAAGCTCTGAAGAGCTTCTAATTCTCCTTACTGTGATAAAAGCATAAGTTTGGTGGCGAAGAATCACGAATTAATTCTCTTTTGCTGGGAAATGACAGAATATGGCATATTTGTTTGCATCTCTGCATTGATACAGGTTCATATTAGAATATATTACACATTCTGTAACACAAGACAGGATAGCAGTACATTTTTTTTGACAGAGGCTTCAGAAAATGACAAATCTTATGAGGCAGCTCCAAGCATACCTCCAGGAACATCCACAGTGACTGACATGCCTGGCATTTTTGGCATGTTGGCAACATGTGATAGCATACTAGACTTCACCTTCATCCGTTGCAAGGATGATTCAGGCAAGTGTATCTAATCAACGTATGAAATATTGAAGACCAAATGTGCTCAACAATGTAAAGAGATATTTCCAGTGAATTGAGCTGCATGAACCATTCATCAGTAGGAAAATAAAAATAAATAACATTACAGCCAGATTAACAGCTGCTTTAATCTCTGCGGCAACACAAAGTAATCTAAATATACTGTACAACTCCTGGCTTTTACTGTTTACATGCAAATGCTCAGAAGTTCCTTCTAGCAGCTATCATGCAGTGCTTTAAATTTTTTAAATATTTGTTGAGGTCATTATTTTATGTGATGAATTCATGTTTTACTAGTGTTAGTTTTACTTACTCTAATAAATAAGAATATTTTGCATTTCAGTGTAGCCTTTTATAAAAAAGTTTAGAAATGTTTCATAATCAGATGAGAATTAACTCTCAGAAAGCCCAATTTTGAGATCAAATTATTTTATTGTAATGATAGTAGAGAGACAACCGTCTTGGCTTTTAACTTGTTCTGTAACCTACAGCAGTGGTTCCCAAACATTTCCAGTTGCAAACCGCTTTCAGAGAAATAATTTCAGGCAAGTCCAGTACGAATCTACTTAAATAGCTGCAGTTTCGTCAGGCTCAACACTCCTTTCTAACTACTATAGCCTAGGCTGGAAATGCCTGCTCTAGAAAAATACAAAGTAGTATTATTATTGGAAGATATGATTGCAGTGAGGCATAAATTAAAATGTTCAGTAAAAAGACCCATAAGTTTCTACTTTATTTCACTGTGAATACATGTATTGTTAACGATTTAAGTTTAGTAATTTAAACTGTTTGGATTCTGGGTTTGTGCAATTATCTACTCTGTTCTGAAATGCATTAACTGAGTCTCCTAACTTTTTCTATCCAGATGGTTTATAGGAGATTGGTCAGAATGCAGTAAGACCTGTGATGGAGGAATGCGTTCACGAACAGTTCTCTGTATCAGAAAGATTGGACCTTCTGAGGAGGAGACACTGGACAATACCAACTGTTTAACACACCGGCCTATTGAAAAAGAGCCCTGTAACAATCAGTCCTGTCCCCCACAGTGGGTCGCTTTGGACTGGTCAGAAGTAAGGAAATTTTGCTGTGTTAGCTCATTGGTAATAGTGCAGACAAGAGCTCTCACCACTGAATACTAGTACATTTTCTATCGCTGCTCGCTAAGTAAAGGATTAATAAGAAATTCAAAACCTCATAGATGTAGTATTGAAGCATTTTTTTCTTTTTCTCTTTCCTTCTATGTTGTCAGTTCTGTTGTATTGTCAAATGATTATGACCTGGTTTTATTAATCATAGTAGAAAAATAGTAAAATATAAAATAGAATAGTAAAGTAGTAAAAAAACCCCAGTGAAATGAAAAAAAACTAGAATAGCCATTTGGTATGAGATAGTTGTCTTAAAGAAAAAAGCAATTTCCATTTCCATTGTTTTTTGAACAGGCAAATAGCTGGATAGTAGAGGTGATGGGTTTACAATATCAGAAGCCAGAATAAACTGTTGGGTTTGCTTTTTTTTTTCTGAAGTAACCATGCTGATGTAAAGCATGACCTTTCTTAGCAACATGCCTCAAGAGGCAGACCTGAAATTTGGTATTCTCTTTATTAAAGAAAGAACATCTTTTGTTAAGTATGGTGATATCTGTTGTAGTATAAGCCAAGCTTATACTGTACCTTACACTGATTCAAGTATTAAATTTGAAGAATGTGAACCAATGTAGCTGAAAGGAAAGGCAGATACATTTGAATGGGACTGTGTCATATGCAAATCAGAGTGCAGAAATGTCTGTATACTTTTTCAGATCCTTGCTATCCTGGACTCCCATCTCACCCCACTTTTTATCTCGAAGTACCCTTTGGAGTACTTACGAGTTAGGATTTCCAGAGTTTCCATGTCTGTGTCCTTGCTGTCAAATGCAGCCGTATCATGTAATTGCTTTCATAAATTGATTAAACTATGTTTTAAAGTTAGTTAATTTGGGGGTTTGTCCCACTGCTTCTTGGCGAACTATTCCTGAACTTCAGTCTTTGAATTGCAAGAAGTGTTCTAATGTTCTAGGTCCATGCCAGTTTATACCTGTTTGCTTTTGTTATCTGAAACAGCCCTTCTTCCTTTCCAGATATTATTCATCAGAAATGAATTAATCTTGATCACATTCTGCTTTCATGTTTCAGTTTGAAGTCGTCTTTTTGGGAATGGATGACTAGAGTTAAATGTATATATTACAACAGAGGAGATTTCACATATGCCTCATTCTTTTGTTTTCTGCCTCTACTGAAAATACCCATAACGTACAGTGTATCAGTATACCCTAAATAAGCTTCCTGTTCCACAGCTATCACATACTGATTACGTAGTCATCTTACACTCTGTTAATATATCCAGATCTTTATCCTCCTTTTTTCATTTCTTCGTTTCTTTTTTTTTGGAAATGCATGCTTTTGCATGTCATACTGCCAAAATTCACTTCATTTCAATTATTAGTGTCTTCATGGTTGTCCAGTTCTTTCTGTAGAGCATACCTCTGTAGCATCAAGGTCAATTAGTTACCTGTGCTATCTGCAAGTTTCAGTAATTGCAGAAACACTGAACAACTGAAACTACTTTTGTGTGAACATCATGAAGTAGACTGGAAAGAAATATGAATCAGATCAGTCCTATGGCTGATCCTAGAAGGTCTTTGCAGGTAGCATCTCTCAAATCCTAAACTTTACCCAGTTGTCATCCCCCTTTCAAATACTTTACTGAAGCCCAGGTAGGTTAGAACTGTTCCACTTCCTTTGTCTAAAAAAATAAAAGGAGACTATTAGAATAAACTGGAATGATCGACCAATGATATACCCATGATTCATTGTATCCCATTTTCTGTGTACTTGCTTGCCTTTAAACAGTCTTTCATTCAAAGTATATGATAARTCACTGGATACTATAAAGAAGGTTGATGTGCCTGTAGTTGCACAGATCTCTTCTATGCACAGATACTTTTAGCTCCAGAAGTTGTTACAGTTTCTGGAAATTCAAAGCATAAAGCATACTAGCATCACTGTGAGCACCCACAGAAGTGGTACAGAACAGCTCTTACCATAATTTATTAATACAGGTAATATAGTTCACTAAATCACAGAATGGTTGAGAGTGGAAGGGACCTCTAGAGGTCATCTTGTCCAACCCCCCCTGCTCAAGCAGGGTCATCTAGAGCCAGTTACCCAGGACCATGTCCAGACAGCTTTTTAATATCTCCAAGGATGGAGACTCCATCCACTATTAGTTAATAATAGTCTAAGCATTATGGCAGTA
This sequence comes from Phoebastria nigripes, assembly GCA_035582835.1. Taxonomy (NCBI): domain Eukaryota; kingdom Metazoa; phylum Chordata; class Aves; order Procellariiformes; family Diomedeidae; genus Phoebastria; species Phoebastria nigripes. The sequence goes on along the minus strand of JAYKAV010003074.1, from coordinate 293,013 downwards.
CTTAAAAGTAGTAATATCTGCGTGTTAAATTACAGTGCTGTGAGCTGCCATGGAAGCTGTTGTTGTTCATCTCCTTGCTGTCTGAATTTCACACTTGTATAATCTCTGTCTGTTCTTCTTAGCTGAAGAAACTACTTCTGTAGACAATTTTTAAATTATTATTATTATTATTATTATACACATTATTTTTCTTTGAACAAAAGAAAAATGTGTCAATTTGCTGTACTGTTCAACTGTTTGTTCTGTAAGGAATTATGAATGAAATGCCATTTTAGTGAGCTTTTATATAAAAGAAAAATCTTCTAAAATATAATGTGAGCTTCTGAAATTTTTTTGTTTTCATAATTTATCAGACAGATGCTTTTGCTTATATTCTGAGTCTCTTGTTATTTGTACCAGGTTTTGTTAATAATCCACTATCATAAAACAAATAAGTCATTCCCAGACTATACTTCAATCTGTCTCTAGTTTTATTCAGTTTAAGATAACAGGTATTTTTTTGAATCAGTTCTATAAAAAGCTTTATATCCTGAAACCTGTAGAAAAGCGGTTTCTTTCAGCAACTTTTCTCAATGTAGATCAGGACCTCAAGAAACCTAGAAATGGCACAGTGAATCTTAAAGTGTGTGTTGTTTTACATGCAGAACAATGTCTTTTTACCCCACTGTTAGCCRGCATTTCACACAAGAAGTAGGGCACCAAAATCAATGCAGAAAAGGTATTAAATGGTCCTTGTCCCTGCCTGAAAAGGTACAGTGTATTCCAGCCCTTTGAAAATGAATCTGACTTAGAGCAGAAATGAAAGGAGTGAGAAGGAAAGAATGGATGAGTGGGAGGGGATGTTCAGTTGAAGACTCTATCATACAACGTCTGTGGCATTGATAGTTTGTAAGCTCTTTGCATCCATTATCACAGTGCTTTATTTCCAATTGGAGTATCTAGGCATCATCTCAGTACTAACAAATAATAGTATACATATGACAAGTTACAGAGCCATAGATATGTGTTGTCTATATACTATTGCCCTTTAGCTACCTGCTCAAGACATTGCTCACTAATACATGGTCCTTAGAGCTATCAACATTGCCACTCTCATAAGAAGCTTGAACAACTTTTCAAGGCCTTCATATCCAGCCTTTTATACAGCAGGAGCATGTTATAATTTTGAACAAAATCATTCTAATCTAAAGACTCTAGCTCTGCTAAGCTTCTTGTTGTGATGGTATTTAATCAGGATTGTGAAAAAGTGCCAACTTCTTTCTGGTATGAATTTTGCCTGCTGTAGCTTGGCAAACTGTCTTGACTGATGATACCATTTTAATATAATGAGAAAAACAGCTCCTTTTTTCTGTTCAGGGTTCCCAGAAATAAAATGTATTAAAATCCCTAAAGTAATATACATATAAACACTTATATGTATATGTAAACATTATAATGTATTTATATGATTTTCTGACAGAAGCATGAAAATGAAAACAAGTGAACTCAAAAAGTGAAGAGTTGAATACTGCTTCCACTGAAACCAATGGCAAACCTTGCTACTTTTCTCTGGAATGCAAGTTCTAAAGTTTTGTTTTCATACTCAAAACCAGCAATATGTGATACAAATTAAACAATTATAGAACTCTTTTATATGCTAATGCACTTGTTGAGCATCAAKATAGTTACACATTTTTTTAGTCTTCAATGGTAATAACAAGAAATTCTGTATCTTTATGGTCAGAGAAATAAAAACATTTTGTAAACATAGAGATTAAATAAAGTCCTTAGGAGAATGTAAAAGCGCTTTTATCAAATAGTAATTAAAGCTAGTAGTGTCTTGCCCACCGGAATGTAGTCATTCTCAGGTAACATCAGTTTTGCCATAAAATTTTTCAGGCTTTGTAGTATTTAAGCTTTGACTGAATTATTCTGCCCACTGTAAATTACTTCTTTTATATTTTTCCAGATAATAAAATAAACTGGCAAAAAATAATCTAAGGATTTCTTGAGAAGAGCCTTATCAGACACGCACATTTACTTTGCATTCATATTACCATTAGTCATGACTTCCACTGAGTGAGTCAAAAATTCTAGAAGCATTTAGTAATGGAAGACACTTTTTCCTGTTTTTGTTTGTCTGGGTATTTTGTCTTGCATTTGCTTTGGAGGCATACATTTTTTGTTAAATTCTACTGATGCTTTTTATTTTTGGTGATTCAGTATTATTGTAGGCAACCTATTTCCTTACTTCGCTTTCATTTCTGGGGACAGGGTGTAGTCCGTCTTATTTAGTGGAATTTTGACTATGACTCCAAAAAAGTGTTTTCTCAAGGGACGTTGTTCTTCTGGTACCAGTAGCTGAAAGAAGATTTTTCTCAGATGGCAGCTTAGACATAGATGAAAGAACATGTGTTCAAGCAGGACTAGAAAATGGATGCACCTAAACTCAAATTTTGATCCTCAAACTCTTGCTTATTTGCTAACACATTTTAGAGATTATGAAACAGCTTAGGCACATTGGGTTTTGACATTTTTGACAGGTCCTTTCAACCTTATCTCTTTTCTGTTTGTTTTTGACAGAGTGCTCAGTCACTGAGAAGAAGAGATTGAGCGCAAGTGATTTTTAAGCACTCAGCTAGGAATGGGCACTTGCTTCTAGTTCCTGCTTAAAAGTCATGCATTTTACATGAAATATTTGTGGGAGAAAATACATGCAACGTTCCATGGAATTTGGACCAGAACTGAGGAGTCATGATCATGATGTGAAGACCTCACATATTCACTTTTGGTGTCTATTTAGCATTAATATTCTTTTTGCGGTTCAGGCAGAGAGATAGAGATCTTTCTTCTCTTACTTCCCTGCTTCCCCTGGTTTTCTAGTAGGCAGGTACTTAGGGTACACAAGATTTGGGGTTAAAGCCCCTTCAGTATGAGGATGATTGAACTTGGCTATTCTGTATCAGAATTCTGAATGCTGAACTACTGTAGATAAGGAGGCAGTACTTTGATAGGAAAGGATAGAATAGGATAGGAAAGGAAAGGTTAAATTTTAAGGAAAGGTTAAATTTTAAAGAAAGTGATTATATACCCAGTTCTGGATTATAAACTCCAAATGGAGTACCCATCTCTTTGCAGTCCAGTTTAAGATCCTAAATCTAAGCGGAGATAAGATTTAGGATAAACCTGTCCATTCTGTATTGACCAGTTTAGGTGGCTCCCACTGAGTGAGTTTCTTACAGATCTTGTTTTGAGGTGTGTATACACACACACACACACCCCCTTGATACCTTACGTAGTACTATGGAACTGTTTTAAAATTTCTTTAAGTTAGGGAGAGATGCTTCAGGATTAGGCATAAAACAGTAAAGTTTGGATCACTCAAGTAATTTTTTTGAAAATGAATCTTAGGGGGGTTTCTTTTTTCCCCAGTTATATACTGACTTGTTTTGGATGTGTGGACGGCCTTTGGTGTGTGACCTCTTGAATATTGCTTCAGTTCCTCATAGTATTATTTCCCAGATACGTTTTGTCTCTACAGCTGCTTTCATATGAAAGGCAGTTCCACTCTTGACAGTTTAGCATAATCTGTATGTAAGGTTTATGCCATCAGAAGCTGATTCTGGTCCAAATACTGTAGATATGCTTATGGGATAAAGGTTAACATGCCAATAGGGAATTCTAAAACCATGCTTGCAAAATCTCCTGGTCAGATGTTAAAGAGGGACTGATTTGGGGAAGGTCTTGAGTTTTAATTTTGTTAGCACTCGTCTATTCCCCATTCTGCAGTTGTGCTAATGTAAACGACAGTTAATAGTCAGTAGCAAACAGGAAGGAGAGGGCAGGGGAACCAATATGAAGAAAGAGGAGGAAAAGCAGAGGTCATCAGACCTGCTTCTTTTCAAGTTACTGTTTTATTATCTGCTTTCTATTAGAACGAGCAGAAGTGTGATAAAAGGAGGAAAAACAAGAACTGTGTGAAAAACGGAATTAAAATTTAAATAGGAAAGGAGAGAAGAGTATGCATTGTAGGAGAGGGTACAGTATTTCTATCTGAATAGTCTGGTTTCTATGGAGTCCAGTAAAGCACTTATCTTCCCATATGTTTATTGAGGAAAAAATGTGTTTGGTAGTCTGTAAGTGAGGTGGAGAAAGACTGTACTAAGGTCATATTAAGAAGTAAGAGAGTAGAGAGTTCTACTTTCAATTTCTGAAATGCATGCTCAAGTTTGTTTCATAATAGTGCTACATGTGGCAGACCTTTTTACTTTGCTAAGTGCTTTTCTTAAACCTAACTTAAAGGCTCTTATATATAAAAGTAAATAGTAACACCATCGCCTAAATATAAATAGCAAAGGAAATCTACTTTTATCAAATTAAAACTTACAAAAATTGAACTTAATAAAGCAATCATCAGTCAGCTTGTTTGTGTTCCTAAACATTTTAAAATTATCATTATCATCTTGGGAAAATTGTGATTATAGTTTAATTATAAGACCATAAATATATTCTCCTGTTTTCCATAATAACATTTCTGACACTTTTATTGACTTTTTACTGAGATTTTCATTATTTATTTTTATCAATATTTTTTCAGTGCACACCAAAGTGTGGCCCAGGATTCAAACACCGAATTGTTCTGTGCAAAAGCAGCGATCTTTTAAAAACTTTTCCAGCCGCACAATGCCAAGAGGAAAGCAAGCCACCGGTCCGCATCCGCTGTAGTTTAGGCCGATGTCCTCCTCCTCGCTGGGTTACTGGAGACTGGGGACAGGTAAGATAGTTCATATAAGTATTTATTGCTGTTAGTCTCCTACACATGAGCACCTTTTAAGGATAAGATCTTGCTGAAAATGGGTAAGAGATGATTACCATGACTGAAACAAAAGCTTCTCCCCTGTTTGTCTCAGGTTGAAATGTGATTCTGGATGATAGTTGTCTGCTGAACTATAAAGGATTTGCTGACAGCAATCTAGTTTCTGGTGGATGAGTTTCTGCATGCATTTTTTAAAAAATTAAATAGTCCTTATTACAGTTTGTTTGGAAGGGGATTTTGGCACACAGCAACGTTGCAAGGTTTAGTATTTTTAAAACACATTTAACTTCCTTGAGAAACATGATGGAAATACAAAGCCAATTACTGTTTTAATAAGATATATATCTATAGCCACCAAAAAAACTTTGAGAGCTATTAATTTTACATAAAATACGCTGAATTACCAGACAGGGAGCTAAATTGTTACAGGACAGGCTGAATAGTGCTGCCATTAATATAATATACTGACTTTCCTTCTTTCTTTTATGTTTTTGCATCTCAGTTATGATCAATGGCCTGTTTTTAAAATAATAAATGGATGTTTCTGTTTCTAAGTTTGCTGAGTAATTTGCCACTAATGAAAATAAAACACTTTAGCCTCACTAACCAGGGGACAATCATTTGTGGTATTACAGTCTAATCGGCTTTTCTTTTATGGTAGTTGTTCAGATGCGCATTTATCTTAAATTGATACTGTACTAAAACCACTGTTTAGTTATAGAAATCAAAAAATGTTTTGAAACAGCAAAGCGTTTTTGTTTGAAAGATAGTTTACTTTTTCCTTAAAAAAGAGTCCTCTAGGAGATTTGAATTCTTGTTCTCCTTGCTTTTTCTTCTTTATTCTAAAGTGATTATTTCTCTCTTGAAAACATGCACTTAAACTCAGACATGATATATGAAATAGTGTAAATTATATTCTTATACCTCAAATCTAAACTGTTCAGGGAGCCAACATTGCATTGTGTTTTATTTTCTTTGAAAGACAAGTGCTCGCATATACTGTCAAAAAAGAAAAATTCTAAACTATTTTATGAAAATTATTTTCTGTATTAAGCAAATCTCTTCAGATGTCTGTTGTCTTTATAATTTGTGCATGTGTACTGTTACTGATTGCTTTCCTGTTATCTTGTTTTATATTTAAAAATTGCATCTAAGTTGTTTTACTTTTTTATCTTTCTTATTTTTAGTGTTCTGCACAGTGTGGTCTTGGGCAACAGATGAGAACAGTACAGTGCCTCTCATACACCGGACAAGCATCCAGCGAGTGTCCAGAAACACTTAGACCTCCATCAATGCAGCAGTGTGAAAGTAAATGTGACAGTACTCCCATTTCCAACACAGAAGGTAAGTTTGCCATCTTAATATAATTTATTCTGGAAAGAGTAAAGTGACATGGTCAGTATTACTGCATTAATTTATTAGTAAAAGTCTACATGACATCATCTCTCAGACTGAATGAATTTGTTTACAATTATTTTCTCATTAGTCATTGTAGTTCAAAGGTGAAGTCAATAAAAACCTAAATACAGGTTCTTTGTTTAAAAAAACACCCTTAAAAGTATCTAGCCTAAGTCATGGACAAAATACTATTGTTTTGTGTCATTAATTTTCCAGTGTCTTTATTGGTTCAGTGGAAATGTCCGTAATAGCAGGGAGAGCCTGATATACTTCTCATCCACTGACCTTCTACTTGCTCCATCAGTGGTTAACATAACAATGTAGTGGCAGAAATAGTTAATTACATGTTCATTGAAAGACTGGGACCACAGATTTAATGCTACATGGTGCTACAAGCCTGTTCTTATACTTTGACTTACTTGTCAGCTTCTAATTAATTTTTAATATCTTGGATTTATAATGTCTGTTTGAAATAATTACAGTATTTTTACATGATACAGTCTAATTTAATCAGACTATTAACTAGCTTCATCATAAAATATTTTTGCCAGAGGATATATTAGATAACAATGTCAAAATAAGCTTATTGATGTTTATGAAAGGCTCCAGATCTGAACTCATAAATTGTCCAAGCCAACCTATTAGGAAGTGCTGTCTTCAAAGTAGAATTGGAATGCTAGGCAGTGAAAAAAAAAGTTTCCTCATTGATTGTAAAAAATTTAGAGTAGTTGCTCACCACATTAGTACATTTCATTTTGTGTGGAAGGGGAAAAGGAATGAAAAATTACCAAAACACACATGTCCAAAAATCAAGAAAGATTGCACAGCAATAGTAGTTCTTTTAAAACAGTTATTCCCTAAATGTTGATATTCCCTAAATTTTGAGTACTTGACTGCAATGTCACTAACACTGCTCCTTTTAATATAACAAATCTCCGTGCAGTATATAATGGAGTATCTTTTACACAAGTTCTCCAACTACATTGGAGGTTAATATCCTATTTATATGGAACAAATACTTTGATTTTAAATTTTTTTAAAAAAGGCAAATTTATGTGACAGTCTACCCTGATTTGGTGTTCATTCAATACCTACTGTATCCAGGTTCACACCATAGATTCAAAGTTGTCATAAAAGTCTGTCAGATGGAGATGTCTGTGATCAAGTGGGACCATACTAAAATCTTCCCAGAAATACATTGATGATTCAGTGTATGAGCACCATAATTTACTGCTTGGAAGTTTTAATTTTAAATAGAGGCTTATCATCCAATGTAGTCATTTGAAAAACATCTTCATAATAGAATTTTCCTTGGTTATTTTAATTCCCGTTCTTATGTTTAGTGCTCTCAAGTAATCTTTACGTGATGATTATCAATCTAGAAAACTCTCTGCCCTTTAAAGCTCAAAGGCTAGATGATATTTTATTTCCAAACATAGATGTTGACTTTTTCCAAAGTAAGAAAGGTAATAAAGTACTTAAAAGTGGGCATGATTTAGTACCAGTCTCCTCTTAATTTCAAGATGACAAGGTCATGTTGTTATTTGTAGTCATTACATTAGTAATTCTTCAATATTATCAGGAAAATATGCTAATCTCCTATAGATGAATACAGTCAGGGGTTTTCTGTGTGTGATCTATGTACACTGGGTGGCCACGGACTTCTTTACAGTGGAACTGTGCAGGGTAACTATGAAAAGTAAGCCTGTTGGTAATAGAGTTTTTCAGGGACCTATACCTTCACTGGAAAATTTTTGGGATCCACAAATAGAAAATGTTGAAAATCACTTACACAGTATTCCAGAGGGACTTCAGCTCTTTGGCCGCACTCTGAGTGGGCCAGGCATGAGCCAGCTCCTTACTGACAGCCATGCAGCCTCATTAGCGCAGTCAGGAAGAATCAAGGGGAAAAAGATATAGCACAATCTCTTCCAATAGATACAGTCCCCAACATGTTGCCACTTAGCATCCCATTTTTGCTTATGTCCCACTTTGAAGGTATTTACTGGAAACCACTGATTATTCATAGGTGATTAAATGGCTTAAATGGCTCAAAAGTCAGTGTAACTCAAAGTTCATTTCAGAAGAATCTTACTGCAATCCATGAAATACTAAGGGTGCCCTATCCCAAAATTAGGCAAAAATTTTGTCTTCCAGGTATTTTTTCAACACTTTTGCAAGTATTTCTTAAATATATATTCTAATTTATGCACATTTCAAAGCTGCTATTAAATACTGAGTATAAGAAGGACAAACTGAGGATTTGCAGAATAATGTGCATGTAATGCACATTTTCTGCCTTAAAAAAATCCTCATAGACGCAAGAGGAGCTGACATCTCTTGTGTTAGTAAAGTGTTAGCCTTTAAACAGAGAGGCATACCTTTTTCAGCATACTAGAGATGATGGAAAGCTTGTAAGATTTCAAGAACTAACTAATCCTAAAGAGCACAACTGTTTTTGGAAAGTTAATACTTTCTAAGAAAGAAATATTTGAGTTCTGGTATTTCCTTGTGAATGTATTTGTGAGAGGGGCAAACTGTGCCTGTAAACTCTCTTCAGTCTCTCTCCAGGTGCAATGGGATGTGAACTGTGTATCAGTATTTGGGTTTCAGGGAAGGAGTCAGGTCTCTCGGAGGGAGGGTTCTGTCCCTTGGAGTGCATGTGCATAGCAGAGCATACCTGCTCACACGCGGAGACTTTGTCCACATGCCACCTAGTAGCACTGCCTTATGCTTTGGGCCCCACTGTGGGGCAAAAGCAACTTCAGCAACAGGTCATTGGTTTGCTGCAGGGTCAGACTAGCTGAGGGGATTCCCTTCCTGTTTCAAACCCCAGCAAACCTCCTGATTCCCTTCACTTGCCAAACTCCAGTGCTCGCAGCCTATGGAACCCATTCAACAATTTCTGGACAATTGAATTTTGCTAACCCAAGATAAGAACATACATGTTTTTGAGGAAGCTTGAGCTGCTCTGCAGTGTAATGATCATGTTGGTAAAGTTTGGAAGCACTTTCTTGGGGAAAGTACGGATTGTTTACATAAAATAAGAGTCAAAATTTTGGGGATACAGAAATAGTAAAAGAAAGTTACGATATATCTTGTCACATTTTACATCTGCTTTAGCTCTTTGTTTTCTTTAAACTCTTCATTGGTGATTTAGGATATTGTAGATGGGGTTTTGACAGGCTGCCACTGATGAGGGTAACATTGCATTTGCTGCTGGAAGTGAACTACAGGCAGCATGTACCACACAATTTGAAATGTATTCAGAATTATTTTATTGTCTTAAGAATGTATATGTCTGCTGAATCTAGACTGCTAAAGGCCATCTGAACTTTACCTGAAAAACTATTTTATCTATTTTTATGTCATTTCAGTTTTCCTTGTATTTTGTGTGATAATGTCTTTGCAGTCTCTTTAGCTGAAGGCTAAAGCTAGGGACATTCTGTGATTTTATTACTGTAACGTGATACTTAATATCATAATATTGTCTGATCTAGCCACGAAGTTCAGGAAGGGGGAGTTTAATACATGTAGCTTACTGAAACTTATTAACGGTAGTTACTAGGAACAAAAAGGGCTCTGCTAAACCTCTTCCCTTCAACCACAGTCGTATGAAGAATAGGCTACTTCATCAACCACCATATCTATTTCAAAACTGATTTTTAAAACAGAAGTTGTGGGCAACTTCCAGAATATTGTCTCACTGCTGTCCAAATGGCATTGGCTGAACAGGGTCCAGTTTTAGTCAAGAGGAAGAATAACTTAAAGAAACATGAAATAGGATAATTTCAAATCCTACTTTTAGCAAAAATGCAGTTAGTGGCTTTACCTGTATTTAACTAAATACAATGTGTGTGAGGGTTATTTTTGGGATTGAGTGAACTTTTTACATCTCGTCAAGATCAAGTGAACCTTTTTATTCCTCACTTCATTTATAAGTCACCATCTCTCTCTCCTATATTCCCAGCCTTCACAAACACAAGGACCTGAAATATTTCTGGAAGATATTTGACCTCTTTTGGGAAGAGTTTTTGAAACTCAGTGAAACACAGTGACCACGTGCAGTTGCTGATAGAGAAATATGTCTGTTTCAACCAGCTACCCCCAGTGCCTTTTTTCCTGCCATCCAACTCTGTTTCCAAATTGAGAATTAAAAAATTAGAAAAGTAGTACGTAAAACATTGGGTAGGTGGAGTAAAAAAATTACAATTAAAGCAGTATATCTGTGTTAATGAAATGACAGTTTAAATCATTTCATGACCTCTATTTATCTAGCTAAAAGCATGCACATTGCCATTATCAGAAATACCGTTCAGTACAGACCCTGAAGTTCAGCCTCACTAATGCTTTCCTAGGTTCAAATACTGAAAATTCTCATCTGCACTTAACTTGTTACTACAGTATGCTTGCAGCATGAACGCACTGTCCGTAACTACCCGTTCCAGAGCAAAAATAATGTACTAGGAGATTGCCTGTAGAAGGAAGACAAATAGGAGTAGCTGAATGATTGTACATGCTGATTGTGTTTGTTTCGCTATTACTTTTTTCTTTTCTTATCTGTTTGGTGTGTCTCTTGTCTCTTTCATATTTGGCTTACAGACATCTCAGAGTCAAGGACTGTTGTTTTGTCAGGCCTTGGAGCAACAGCATCCTGGCCTCCAGTCTTCACTTCTAGATATCAGATCAATACAAAATATGATAATGGTCAAAGTACTGCTAGTTCATCTCCTTTTTATTCACATTTTCTTTATAGCTGTTGTAATTTGAGAAAGATTGTAGGAGGAAGCCAGTATCACATGCAACCTTAAAAGAATAAAAACTTACAGCGTTCTTTTGAGACAAATAATTTTCTGAGAAATTAATCTAATTTCATTCTTCCCATCAGTTAATTTTTGTAATTCAAATTTGTGGGGTTTACTTTTTCTTCGTATACATCTCTTCCATCTTCCTACGTGAAGCAAAGCTCCTTGCCAAAGTCCTGTTTTAATATCAGTCTGGAAGGAACTGTGCGAATGCTTTTAACTAAAAATCCCCTATCAGGCATCTATCACAATATTCACTCCAGTGCAAAGGAAATCTGCAGCAGCAACATCGGAGCTGTAGAATCTGAGTGTACCCCTGAGCTCTCAGATACAGCTGTATCTCCAGCTATATCAGAGTAAGAACTGGGTATGGACCAAACTATTCTGTTCCCTAGTCCCACCTTCTTCCTACAGAAAGGAAACTGAGCCAGAGGAGAAACACAGCATATTCCAGCCATGCTCCTGTAATGTACCCCCACAAGTCACTTTAGATACAACCTGTGTGGGATTGAAAAGAAGGAGTCCTTCCTCCGCGTGGTTGAGCTCTTGTTCTGCCTTCCTGGGAGAGTTACGTGCCAGTATGACAAAGGCTGCTGAGGCAGTGAGCCCAGCATATAGGGAAAACAAAACTGTGAAAGAAAGCTCTTACATGTCTATTACAGGCATAAAAATGGCTTTTCCTCCTGCATAAAAGAAATTGCGGATGTGTGGAACCAAGCCTAAAGTATAATTCACCATTCAGTCCAGTCACTGAGCTCACACTGTTGGTGCCTTTATTCATAACACTCGTCGTTTTCTCCATCCCTGTTTGCTGCAATGCACATTCTATTTCAAGGATTCTTACAAATGCAGAGGCATGGTACCAAATAGTGCGAATTGTGTTAGATTTTGGATAACCTCTCATGGATGGATAAAATAACTCCTGAGAAAGAAGCTATAAAAGTAATGTAAGAAAAATGACTCACATTTCCTAGCTGTCTAAAGTGATCATTTATCCCAATAAATGATAATTCTTCCAAGACAAAGTGGGCACACTTCTAAATGTCTGGGAGAGAAGCCCTGCAAACATTTTTATGGCTTTTTAAAATATATTGTGTGCACTAGGCCGGACTAGAAAGAGTAGTTACAAAGAGGGCAAGGTGGACAGGTAGAGAAGCAGCATGTTAAATGTCAAATTTTCTTTGTACTTTAATTTTTATTTCTGATTTTTTCTCTTTAATGCTTTTAATTATTAGAGTGCAAAGATGTGAACAAAGTGGCGTATTGCCCACTGGTGCTGAAGTTCAAGTTCTGCAGTCGAGCATACTTCAGACAGATGTGCTGCAAGACCTGCCAAGGACACTGACCCACAGAAAGCACAAGAATGTGCCTTGTTATTATCATTGTGGAAGAGTGTCCATCGAAGAGAGCAACACAGCGGAATGAGATTGACGTCCTTGCAAATGCATTACCCTGTGGAAAACGTAACCACTGGTCAGCCCCAGCTGACAGGATTTCAATATTATTTTAACTTCTGTGAAGTGGGATTTATTAATCCAAAGTGCTGGACACAGTATAAGGAGGGCATGCCAAATTGGAAAGATCCACACAACACATATAGAATAGCTTACTGTGGAACATTTGTGTTCTTTTGACTAAATCCAATAGTCTGTTTACCTCCTTGGACCATTAAAATAATTTTTATTATGGACTTAGCAATGACACTGAATCCATTTGTATTTAAAACTGTTTAAAATGTAGCTGTTATGACTTGGTCTACTATGGAAGTAAAGAAGAATCAAAAAAATGTTAAGTCATAGCTTAAAAATGTTAACTATTTTATCTCACGACACAGCACCACAATTTAAATTATAAAATGAGCTTGGAAATGTTATTTAAGGAGCAGAAATTTAAAAAAAAAAAACATGTATTTTTCCTTCATTCCACCTAATTCCCTTTGGAGTAATCAATATTTCCTGAACACTGCTGTGAGCCATATATAAAGCTATACTAAACAGAACAACCATGAGGGACATAGTTTTAAGAGGTGCAACAGTTATTGCAGTGGTGCATGAAATACAAGTGTGCTATGAAACGAAATGAAATCTATGTTGCAGGTTTATAGCCATCTTACCGTTGTACAAGTGAAGCTGAGATTTCCACTGAAAGGGAACATATTTCAATATCATGGAGGAGGCAGACTCCAACAGTGGTGAAGACCGTATTGCCAGCTCCTTCACTACTACCGTACAGGTTGCATAGAACTTACACTTTGACTCTGGCTCACTTTTGTTTACAACACCAGCCACAAAGAAGAAACAGCTTTGTGGGCATCTAGATCTGGTTTACATGTTACTTTTGATTCTCCAAAATTCCAGTGCAAAAGATAAGCCTACTGTGTAATAGCAACAATCCTTTGCAAAGCTGAAAGTTAAAATGAATTCCAGATGTTCCCTTCTTTGATACCATAGCAGAAGGGCATTTGTTTATGAGAAAGAATATGTGAATGTGCAGTTCAGGAGACCACATCCGAGTGGGCAAGGATTACAACCAAAGAATAAATGATTCGTGGAGGTATCTAGGTTCTGTTCAAATGAGAAGTCAAAAGTGTGCTTGAGCCAAGAGGCCTGTTGGACTATCAGGAGTAAGGCACACTGGAAAAGGGGTGGCTAGAATGAAGTCTGGCCACCTTCACCTAAATGGCCAGGTACATATTTAAAGCTGGACCATATTTAAAGCTAGGGGCAGCTTTCAGCATGAGACTGGAACAAACTCATGCCTCTGGGTTAGTAGCTAGATGCCTTAACTATTCTGCTGCCATACTCCACTTCTTTCATATTACCATACTTTTAATATTCACCAAATACTTTGCATTTTTAAATGTGAAACCAAACTACTTAGGCAAGTCACATTCAAGAATCTACCATAAAAAAGTTAATTGTCATGCTTCTCTTCCCCTTCACTTTTCAGTAACAGACTCAACAAGGAGATAAGGAAAGTAGATACTTGTTTATATTAATATATTGTACTTGAACACTTGCATTTTGCAGCAGGTACTTGATGAATGTGCTTTTGTGTCCAACTATGCCTCCTTTGTTGTAGTGCAATTGAAATTATGTGAACAATAATGTGTTACAAATTCTAACTCAAATAGCACTTTTTTAAAAAAGTACTCTTTTCAGTGAAAAATAATTTCAAAATACCATGACATTGAAGTGTATCAGTGTATTTTACCAATAACAAGCCAAATGTGTTGCACGCTATTTACTAATGTGAATTAACATGGAACAATAGATATTGTTAACAGGACTCATACTATGAAATCCCCCCAACATATTGACAACCTATCTGTGGGGTTTTTTGTAGCCCACATATTCATGACCATCAGACTCCTGTCATCTGCTACCTCTTGCCAGTATTTCCACTTCCGTATGTCTGTGACCAGTGGAATTCATTTTCAGTTGGCTTGTGCGTATTCACATATGCTTATCTGCTGCTCTCATCACCATGTAAACAACTCCTGTTAAAACTGACACCAGTAGATTAAAAAACCCCAATCTTTGGGAGTTGCACGTAGGGATTAAGGGCAGTATGTAGTCCTTCTCTGTTAAGTGAATCGACTTTCTATATACTTTTAACAAAACACCTTGGTGCTAGCATGCCCTGGCTAGGTCAAAAATATGATGAAAGGGAAAGGGGTTGCTATGGCATTCCCTAAGCAAGAGGCCTCTTTCTATCAGGGTCTGGTTTTCTCTAGGGCATGATTTTGTTTATCAGCTAATGTGTCGTTTCAGCTAACAAGAAAAGGGTTTTCTATGTATTCAAAAGGAACCTTTTTTTTTTACCTCACTTAGGACATTAAAATTGTAAGGAGTGTTTCCAAAGACACATTTTGCTCTCTTACTGGTGCTAGAACACTAGGGAGTCCGATGTTTACTCTGCAACATAACAGCACTGAGGTTGGAATTTAAAGAACTCCCTGGAGCAATGTTGAATTGTATTGTTAAAGGGAACAAAACACAGAATGTATGTGGATTTACAAACTAAACAACGCTTCAGAGTAAGACCGAAAAATGAAACCTAATTCAAAGAAAAATAATTGGTTTCCACAGCACAGTTCATTGCTGCTGCTACACTGTAGCCATCTATATAATCTAAGCTAAATAGTGTTATATTCCTAAATAGTGACAAAAGGACTATTTGTGTAGGCTATAAATATGACACGCCTAGAATCAAATAGTAGAATACGAAATGCAGAAATCAATCTGGTGCCAGTACTTCCACTGAGCAATACTATCAGCTGAACAAGATCAAAACAGAAAGAAAAATCTAGAGATTAACCCCTCAAGGTGTATACACCCAAAAATAGTCCATTTCGTTAGGAACTTTGTAATGGAGTGAATGTCACATAGATATCCTTAATAATACAGACTGAAATTACCTTTGTATTATTGTGATTAGTTGCTTATTATTTTATACTCAGTATTAATGTGGTACACTGTTACTTTATTATTATTATTTTTGCTTTTGTAAATTATATTCTAATTTATTGTCATGTTTCTTAACACTTGTTCTACATGCATTCTTCTGCTTGTAATGAAAACAAAAATATTGTAACACTTGATGCAGTGAAATTCCACACCAGGCACAGATTTGTTTTTAACATAGATAATTTAGTAAAATAAAACTGCAGCTTTTAAGAATGATACCCATGGTACAGTTGTCTATTTCCTGACTTACAGTTACTAGAATTCTGTATGCTTAACGTTTGCTTCGTCAGATGCATCAAAATATATATGAGATGTTTTCTTTCAAGTAACATCTATATGTTACGCTAGAATCCTGTCCTTGGCAGCAGCAATGTTTGTCATATATAAGCAAAACAATAAGGAAAAGTCAAGAACATGGTCATGTACATTATTAGATAATATTTTAGCCTAAGCAATAATGTAGATCCAGAATGAAATTAATGGCAGCAAAAATATCCTGTACTTCTTGGAATGATTTCATTAACAGCCAGTCAATAATAACAATAACAATAAAATGTCCTTCTTGCATTGAGCTTTTAAGGTTTTATCTGCAGTTTATCTGAAGCCATGATGTTTTTAAATATGAAGAAAGTCATTTCAGAAGACTTGGTGCTTAGGTCACTGTTGCTGAGAGATGTTTCTTTTCTTACCTGGTACAGTAAAAATATCTTGTAYGGGAATCTCTGGTCAAGTCCTATGAAATATTTGTTTCTCAGTTAAAGTCTAGTTTCTGGTTTAATGAAATAATGACTCTACTATTATGAATGAGATGTTAAAGAAAGTACAGAACTTTAAATATTTTGATAAGGTGTTTACTAATTTTGGTTGTTCTTTTTTATTCTATTTACAAATGAGGATTCAAAAAACAATTACCTGTTTTAAAGGTACAGGTATTTCTACCTGTGCTCTATCACAAAGTTTTATTGCCCTACAGATCCGAAGTTAAAGATGGAGTAGCCTTAGTAAATAACACAGTCTAATAACAGTTTTCTCTGTCATTCCAAAATTCTTGTTGACTTTCGTCCCATATGTTCACACCACAAGTCATTACCTGATAGGTTTCCCACTACTGTTCAGTTTTAAGTATTATTCTTCCCCCCTGGAGCATTTGTGTTTAAGATTATAATGGCAAACTGGGTACACTGAAACAGATGCTGTTGTGTTTCCCTCTCTTTTTCTCCTCCTGCTACCTTAAACCTAACATCACCCACGCTGACTATAGAATTCCTGGCACACAAAATTCCCTTCAGTCTTCTTAAAATGCACTCTTCCTGTGCCTGAACTTCCTCCTGGAGCCAACCCTGCTATTACGATTCTCTGTTACACTTTTGCAGTTTATTTCTTGCAGAAATGGACACCATTTTTACCTGAGATACTTCCTTTTCCTTTCTCTGATTTCCCTTGCTATACCCCACAACTGTTCCTTCAACAGTAAACTCCCTATTCTCTCTGAAGCTATCTGATCTACAAGAAGGACTTTTAAGTATCCTCTGTAGAATGCTGAACAGGCCTTGGTTGTTTTGCTGACTTTTTATTATTTTATTATTATTATTATTACTAGGAACTAAGATCCAGGACTCTTCTGTGGAGGTTTACTGCAATAGACTTTGGATGAGTCCTGTGAGCCTCATCTGGAGTCAGTCAGTCATCAATCTAAGAGTCTTAAGAGAAGGCCATTACTAAGCTGAGGCTGTCATTCTGCGAGAAGTGACACCCTATCTGGCCGTCTTCCCTTCACCACAAACAACAATTAGGTGGAAGGGATGGATCATTGCTTCTGTGTGGTCCCTCCAATCTTTGTCCTAGACAGAACGGTGTAAGAGCATTTGCATGCAGTAATGAGGATGGAATCTCAAACAGATTTAAAGGGCTCAGTCAGCCACAGAACAAGGTTCACTACAGCACTAGTGACTTGGTAGTTTCCCAAGTATATCTGGCCCAGCTAAAGGGGGAATTCATGTCCAGTTTAGGAAACCAAGCCACTCAGAATGCGGTACGGTGTGCATTTAAGGATACTGCATCCCATAAACTGGCATATCACCTAAGCACCACACATCATTTATTTTCTTCTATTTCTGCACAGGACTGACATTTTCATTGAGCTGGACAGGCCACAGGACACATAGTTTATGCTCGGAGGTCATATAGCTGCCAGTCACAAAATTACTGAAATCTGACCTGGAAAGGATATAAGTATGTATTTCTGCATTAAGAGTGGGAAGATGCTATTTCTATAAACAAGACAACCTTTTCAGAGAAGACCTAGCAAGATCACTAGATAAATAATCTCACTTCTTTAGTAATCCTGTTTGGAACAAATTCATTGGATCACAGCTTGAGATAGAAAAGGAAGTGTTTTGGAAGCTAGAAGTGAAGGCTCAGCCAGAGAGTGCTCCAGGCTTCAGTTGCTATGACCACCCAGAGGGATCAGATTTGGCCTGGCTGATAAGGGATAAGTCATGGCTTTTGGAAATCGGATTTCTTCAATGCTAAGCACATCAAAATCAGTGTATTTGTTTACTCTTCTCCCCACCCCGCCTTGACATCAAAGTCTTTATAACTGTACACACTCTTGCAGTGTTCGAAATTATCGTTCATATTGTTTGAAAACCATCTCGCAATGTGATTTATCTTTTGCAATGAAGATCAGTCTTTTGTGGAGGATTCAAGATCTCCCTCCCCTTGGAAGCAGATTGGTACTGAGTAATGCTTTGTGTGCAAGTAAGCAAGTAACAGTTCTGCACGTGTGGGAACGTCTTCCAGTTATATCTTTATGGAAAGACATGGACCCTTGAGTTAGCTGGAGTTTCAGGAGACAAACTTAAGTTGAGAGTGCACTTTAAGTTATTATTGCCACATTTGTTCTGAGGTCAGCTATGCTTTATAAAGCAAATAATTTTACAGAAGTGCAGTCCACTTAATAGGGTCACTGCCTTCTAACGTCTTTGAATACTGATCAGAGACAGGGTCAGGGCCTTGCATACACACGACAACGTGTGTGTGAAAAGTTTGCAGTCCATTTCCAGGACACTCACTTTCATTCCTCAGAATCCACACACTGAGACAGGACTTCTCTTCCCTCSATCATCTTCTCCCCACTGGTGACTGCTTCTCCTCTTTCTCACTGCTTTCACACGTCTGTGGATCTCACATTCGGTGTACAGTACTGCTGTCTTTGATCTGATATTTTAGTGTGAATGTTACTAAGAGTTTTCACATCCATAACTTAACACTGTTGTATGTTAAAAATGCTAATTTTAGGCTGATTTTTTGAATTATTTATTGAAGTGTAAAAAACAAATATAAAATCTAAATAAGAATTTAAAGAAACAAATGCTAGAGATGCATTGATTTTTTTTCACATAAGATACCAGATAAAGATAATTTTTCACATTTTTTTCTACTGCAATAATTAAAGACCCCCTTAAGATGCTTTTTCCTGTTATGAAAAACACTCAGTTAGGAGCAAATATAAACAGAGGGAACTGAGCCTTTCTTTTGGTCTCTCAGATTCTCTTTCACATTTAGCCTTTGCTATTGAAATGCACTATCAAAACAGACCTTCTGCAGCAAAAAGGAATCTCAAACATCTCATTTGGCCTTTCTGGCTCAAAGTTTYCTTAGAAGTTTATTTACCTAAGATAAGGTTACATTGTTGAAACCATCCTGTCAATTAGCAGATAACATTTGACTTCAGATATATTATTCTAAACAAGCATTTTGTCAAGGATAGGGCTGGTAACTGAGTTTCTAGGGAGGAGGGAAGGTATGACGGCTATAATTACACGTAGCAACTAACTATATCTTGCTCAGAGTCCTTGTGAAATAGAGTGCAGCACAGCCTATTTAAATAAAAGTGGAAAAGAATTTAAGTTGCATTTCCACCAGCCGCAAAGGGAAGAACATTCCATCTCGGGATTTTCAGTGAGGTTTAAGAAATTGGTTCAGCTTTGGTTGCTCACTACAATCCTTGGTAAAATGTTTGTAAAGTTAAAGGAGGATGGCCTGAATTCTATTAACATGGATTTTTTTTTTTTTAACTTTCTTACCCTAATCAGCCTAAGAAAGGTCTCAAGCGTTAAGACAAACATCCTTCTGTAAAGTATCCACCCTGCCCCAATTTGTGAAGTTGCTATGCTGTTTTTGCCTCTTCTTGCAGTCATGATGATCAAAAATTTTAATGAAAGAAAAAATATTGAGAACTATGGGTTTGGGGCCTTGGTTTCATGGCTCTGGATGTGTCCCCTCACTCCCTTTCTCCTCTAGATGGAAAACTCTGCCATGTGGCCCTTCTTCCCCCAGGATGAGCAAAACACATTTCTGGCAGCACAGACTCGCTGGCTGCTCCTTGGCCCTCCCAGGCTGTGGGCAGACACTCAGTAAAACGGGTGGATGTGGCTTCAGACATTGCAGGTGCCTCTGCCTGTGGCACCTTGGACAGCACTGCATCAAATCGGTTTCGGTGGGATGTGACCTTCCCATCATCTGGCACACATGGCAGGGACAGGCTGCACTCAAGAAACATGCTCTTTCCAGGACATCTTTCAAATTTGGCCAGAAGCCTCCTCTTAGCCTTCCTGCCTATGGCACCAGGTGTCCCTCAGCCCTTTTTGGGAGCCCAGCTGTGGCCCATGGCAGCTTAGAGCCACAGCCAGGACAGGGCGATGGTGTGCGCAAGCCTGTCACGGGGCCTGGCTGGGGCTGGGGGTTGCCCTGGTCCCTTGTGTGTGGTGTGGAGATCTGCTGAGCTCCAAGCTGTGACGGGTCTCCCGCCTTGTCCAAGCTGGCACCCGAGGGGAGGCCGAGAGCTGGGCATGGGTCAGCTTCACACCGGGAAGCCCTGGGTCTGGGGATTGCCCTGCGTAAGAAGCACCTATGGCCCTCGCTGGCTGCCTGGGCTGGGCTGAGCAGCAACCACTGCCTGGCTTSCAGCTCACGGCAGCTGCCTCCTTACCTGGAGAAGTGAAGGGGACGCCGCAGTAAGCAGCCACACAGCTCCAAAGGGAGAAGTCCCTGCATGTGAGCAGGAGGGCTCAAGCTGAAGTGGAAGGCTAATGGTGGGGCTGGGGGAGCCACGGTGGGGCTGCGG
The DNA here is from genome assembly GCA_035582835.1 of Phoebastria nigripes. Taxonomy (NCBI): domain Eukaryota; kingdom Metazoa; phylum Chordata; class Aves; order Procellariiformes; family Diomedeidae; genus Phoebastria; species Phoebastria nigripes. Next base: position 272,418 of record JAYKAV010003074.1, on the reverse strand, counting down.
CTCTGGGGCATGCACATCGGTGGAGCCGCTCAGTGAGGGAGGGACGCTGCCTGTCTGGGAAAGCTGCAGAGGGGCCAGGGGGTGGGGAGAGTGGGGCCATGCGATGGAGTAAGGGAGCTGGGAGGGCATGAGGGGCTGAGGAAATCTCAGGTAGTGAGAGAATCCTGGGGCAAGGGTCGGATGAATTGGCGGAGACCACAGGTCCCAGCCAGAGGTGCCCCTACAGCAGAGAGGAGACGGCTCCTGTGGGTAGATGGAGCGTGCGAGAAACTTGTACAAAAGCCTTGAGCTCAGAGGCCAAGGGAACTTCCCTTGCAGAAGCTCAGTCCTCAGGATGGAGAGTGGAGGGCCCATGAAGGGACTGCGGAGGCAGGGAGACCCTTGGTCAGTTTAATCCCTTCAGTGAATTCCTGAAATGCTATATATACTATTAAAAGAAAGAAGCCGTGACTCTCTCGGTGACTTACAGCAGTGAGCTGAACTCTATACTGCTTTGGATAGCCTGTTTTAATTGGCTATGCTGCATTTAGCAGATGAGTGAAGTGGAAATGATCACAAAAAGTAGCAGTTGCAAAAATGATGTCCATATATCTGCCTGCCACAAAGACAGCAGCCTCCTTGAATGCCAGATGCTCACTGAGTCCCGTGTAATTCTGCTGAGCTGATGAACAAATGCTTACAGCGTGTGTTGACTCTCAGCTGGTCATCAGGATAGTGAAGAGCTGCCAAGAGGTATGTTGCTTATTAACAGTCTGAGACTTAAAGCCTTCAAAACAATAAACCTTGAAATCTCCTTTAAAAATAAAAGGGTAAGAGAGCGGTAACATGTTTTGGTAAACTTTGGACTGAAATTGTGATCATTCCTCTGTGGCTTGAGCAACTTGATTACAAAAGCAGTCACCTTGCATAGGGCGTCTAGAGTTGTGCAATGGAGTGCTGTGGTTACATGTAAAATGTCAGCTTGATTTTGCTTGTGTTTTCCTTATTATACCATGTGTGTCATTCAACAGTATATATTTATCTTTATTTTGATCAAGTTCATGCTGTTCTTGGAGCATGTTCTTGCTTTTAATGGCCCGTACTTACCTGGACTTAGCCTATGGAAGTCTGGAAAAGGATGCACAGATGAACAGTCAGGACTACTGCTCAAAAATCTTGAGCCAGCATTTGAAAACAATCATGAAACTGTCTTTGGGAAAAAAAMCCCACCAAATCAAAACCAAACTTCTGAGTTACTCTTCTCTCATTAGCCTTTTTTTAAGCCTTATGGTTTACTTGTTTCACATTTTTCCCCCTCTGTATACTGAGGAAAGCTAGAAAATTACCTTTCTAAGGGTGAGAGGAAAGGTAGGAAACTCAACAACTGGATTCATGTCATTGCAGTAGTCTTTCAGTAGAAAACACAAATACTTTCAGATGTTATAAAATTACAAGGGCTAGCGGGATAAATATCCTATTCTGATTAAGAATGGAACGGTCACTACACTTTTTAGGAAGTGTCAGTTACACTTATCTTTCTCAGTGAAGGCAACTGATTTTATAAAATTTTAAGCTTTGATCCCCATTTCATAAAAATAATGACCTGACTTAGTGAAATGCTGCTTCCATCTGGGTCATTTCAAGGGATTGTCTTCCAGCTGGAAACTGCCAGAGGCCGGGGTTATTCTGCCCACATTCTCTTTGTCTCTAACATCTGTGATCTGCTAGGAAAGAGAAGGATGCAATACTGGCTTTATACTAATTAGTAAACCCTCAACAACAATATCTAGCAGCATCCTGTCTTACTTACATTACTTCTTTCATGAAGGTGCCCAGCGAACCTGAACTTGTGGTCTGCTGAAGGACTCCTCGGAGAGTATGAAGGTAATGTCTTCATTCTACAACAGTCTTCCTCTTCACAGAGAATGTGAATCTGGCACAAAGTCAGAAAACTCATAATTCATAACCAGCTTTGAGTGCACATGCATAACACCAGTGCCTTTGTCTTCCTGATGTTGTCTCTCTATTGATACTAGCCAAAGCTGCTTGGACAGTCAATTGTATGAATTCCCATTTGGGCTGTCTTTTCTGCTTGTCCAGATACTTACTTTCTGAAATGAAGGATGCAAAAGGTGGCTGCCTTTGTCTTGGTACCACAGTATCAGAATATAGTACATCACAATATAATAATCCTCCTCACAGACTCATTCTTAGTCAAGGGCTCAGTTAATTACATCATAGAAATTTGCCTGGTTGAGACTGTAGATACATCTGCTATAAATACTTACAGAGCAGCATGAAGCCGACATARCATTGTTCCAAATCAATTTTAATCTGAAAAAATGTACTTTTTATTAAAAGATTGAGAAACAGTGAATTCTTGGACATCAGCAAATGTAATGAGTAAAGTATGTATAACTAATTATAGTAGAGTATTTATTACAATGCAACTGCTAAAAATCTCAAGAAAATAAAATAAAAAAATCACAAAGACACAATTTAAAATCATTTCTAGTAAATAAGCATGGAAAAAGCCCCTCAAACTAAGACATCTTTTGCTCTTTAGAGGCAGATAATCCATTCTTAGTCCAGTGCACAAATTTGATTTACAATGCGTTTCAAAATATTTATCTTCTTTTTAGGGTTTCCATCTCTGCCTAAGCCAATAACCTGCTGTGTTTGAAAATGTCTGGGCAGTAATTGTCATTATTTGCAAAGCTATTTTGGAAAATAGTGAGCTTCGTGGCATTTTGTAGATTTAAGGAATGCAATTACCAACATTGTATACATAATCCAAGTGACCTTCTGGCTTCAGAAGCTCAAACCCACAGAAAAAAAGTTTAACAACAGCAAAATGTTTGTTTAATTTTTCTTCTGTAGTTGGTCAGTCATAGGTGGATTATGTTATAGCCAGTCTGGCAAAAATATGATTAGTTTAACAATTCCATATAAGTACATAACAATGTTGAAGTAAACATACAAGGAAGAGTATGATTTTTCTGGGTGGATAGTCTGACCTATTTTCATATGTAAGTATTTGATGAAGGAATATGCTGATATGATGGTATCTGTGTGCTCCTGTGATTCATCCAAAAATGATTAACAAATAGTTGGAAGGCTTATTTACTTTTATAGTTTTTTGAAAACTTAACAAAAAGGAATGTATTGAACTCTTTATCTTGTATGTGAATGTGTTAGATAAAGGACCGAGTTTCCTTCAATGTTGTTAGTTACAAACTGACAGAGATCTTTCCCAAATGAAGTATTTTGTCTCCTTTTTCTTCTGCTTAAGATTCTTTTGCAGCCTAGCATGTGGTTACAGAGTGACTATACTTTTCTGATAGGCAGCTGTTGAAGAAGTGATGGGGTAAGGAGATTTGAAGAATGTCTTGGAATTTCAGTTCGAATTTCAAAAAAAAGAGTACAAACAGTATTTCTGACTCAGAACTAAAATTACAGGTAAGTCTTTAAAAGCTGTTAGCAGTCTTCTTTAAAAATATATACATGGACTAGGGAAAATACTCACAAAGCACTGTTTGGAGAAAAAATTTTGAAATGAGAAGTGTTTCACCATCACCCATATATTGCATAACTAACATGCAATTGCAGTTTATCAACAGCAGAAAAATGTAAAACCCACTTAGGGTCTCCCTTCAGTCCCCCCTTCTTTCCTCCTTGACTGATTTTACTCTTAGCTTAGTCTGTTTTTTAGTGGATCTTGATGCATTTTACAGAAACCAGTTAATGCTTCAGAAAGTTCACCGGCRTTCTCAAGATCATGTGTAAATAAGCATACCCAGGCACCAAGGTATTTATTCACTGATCATCACATAAGCATTGCATCCATGTTATACACAACCTTTGGGAATTTCCAGCTGTATCTTATGCTACCTTGTCACAGGTATATTTTTCTGATAAAGAGGAATTTTTTGTAAAGCGTCTTGGGAATGATTTTGTGTCAGAAGTTACCTGTCACTCCCTTTTTGAAAACTGGCCACTAGCAGTCATATTTAAACCTTAAAAGTTATAAGCRTTTTATTCCATTGGTACCTGGAACCACGTGCCAAATTACGTAAGCTGCATGTTATGACATTTATTTTAACATTCTCCTCTCTTCAGACTAGTTACAAGTTTCCTGGTGATTAGCAAGAACCAATACAGTGTCATAAGGTGCGTTTACACTGCTTTCTGGTTAATGTGAAAAAAATTTTTTTTGACAAATATTTTTTAACAGAACTACTTTGTCACAGGATGAGCTCATTTTAAAATAGTCCTTCACCTATTCTGGGCTTTGTGCCACATGATTTATCTCAASGTACTCAAATCAATGAATTCAGACTGGGTCACATACCTGACTGCCTGTTCCTATGTCTGGACAGGTTTTTTCCTCTCTGCTTTCAAGTTTAACTCTGGATCATCCCTTCTCCCTAAAAAGAAACAGATCTCACTCCTGATGCAGCTTTAAAAGGTCTCTATCAATACTGAGCTCACCTTCCTGTTCTGTGTAATCCACAGCAACTCCTCTGTTACCTTTATGAAGAACCTGCTCTAGGCAAGGCATAACTCTTAAATTTGTCCCATGTTCTTTGTGTAAAGTTGGCAGAGGCAAACACAGGGGCAGTGATGCCATAGAAAGGAGGGAATGCACCTTCTGAACTGGCTTGCAGTGGAGGGGTTTCAGCACAAAACCACTTTTCCTGTTTCATGAAGCTCTAAGATGATAGTAATTCTGTATGACTAACCCAAAAGGTATATAGGAAGTGAATTGATAATACATGTGAGATGCAGTACTGTGTTTGCTTAATTTACAAACACTTAAGATGTTGCACTGAAATAGTCTCTCTGATGTATTACTCTCCTTGGTTTGGTGCTGTGATCGCAGCTGTGGGAAATGCCATATACAGATAGATTTTGGACTGTATACAAACAAAGTCAAGTACTTGTACATTTGGAAATGAAAGACTCCAAAATGCTTGTGCAACAGAAGTAGAGTGAGAATTTCTTCCCCTTGAGGTCCTGTAGGTGCTTCCTCTGCACTTCTTCTTCATCGTCACTCATCCTGCAGCTAGGCATTGGAAATGCAGAAAGGTTTGAAAGAGTTTGGAAACTGTCTGTGAACCCTTTGCTGAGAGTTTTGAGAAACCATTAGTCCTAGGTAACCCCAGGCACTTTCTAAAACTGATAGAAGTAGCTGTCAGGCTGTGAAGTGGGTTGATCCACAGCTCTTACTGTTCCTCTCAAAACTGCCTTTAGGTGGCTGTCCCTGTTGGGAGGCTTCTGAAGAGGAGGTTAAGGAGGGTTGTCGATAGGCTGTTTGATGCTTCCTTTGTGGTTTGGAAGGGTGTTTCTGGAGTTGCTGCTGGAGCAATTCTGTCTGATGGGAAGCTGAACCTCTTGATGGTGTTCCTGTGACTTGGGGCTGGAGCACACAATTCTAGTGAATAGGAAGTTGCTCCCAAATAATATCTGGGAAGTCTTTGTGCTGCTGTCATGAGTTGATTTCTTGAAGTGATAAAGCGGTCCATAGGGATGCTTGGATTTCCCAGGGGATGTCTGATATCCAGAGTTGTGAAGAGCAACAAATCCATGGAGCTCATGGGGACTTGTGTGGAGCAAGTGACCACATTTAGTCAATTCTAGACATTCTATATTACTCAATGAAGTTGCATGAGGTCAAATAGGAAAGCACACAGGCAGATCCCAGGCTGGCCATGGTGTCGCAGAGTCTTATAACCTATTTTTATATATATATATATATATATATATATATATAAAATTTTAACAATTAATCTCTTACCCTGTGGGGCATTCAATAAAGGGTTAAGATATAGGGGATGGTTGCTGTTTGTAATCCCTTTCAAAGGTTAGAAGAAAAAGTTCTTTATCACTGATGGAGAGTAACACTTTTTCCCTAGCAAGTTACATTGTTTCTTAGATCTCTGCTTAGAACAAAGAGGTAGTAAAACCGGCCTGGTCTGATAATCCTCTAGTACTGGGAACTCATTACTAAGCCTGCCAGCAATCAGAAGACCTTCAGTGCCCATGGTGCCAAAGCAGTCGGAGCCAACAACTCCTTTGCACTACAGTGATTAGAGCTGAGATACTCTTGGTTTTCAGGTAGTTAGTGCAGTTTTACTGATGTTGCTTTGCAGGGTGGCAAGGGAGGTTCCTTCACTGCTGTGAGAGGCAGCAAGTATTTGGCATCTGGTAATTTGATGAAGATGTACCTTTCAGAGGTTGTAGCTCATGCAGAAACTAGAAGGGTAAGAAATAAGTAGAGATTTGGTCTCTTGACCTGACTAACTAGGTCTGATGATGCATGCCTGATTTCAGAAGATATAGTGTTAATCTGACTGAGTCTTTGCTTTGAAATCAAGCAGTGCTCTGGCATGTGTGCACATTAAGAAGCAATTCAAATGGTCATCACTGAGCTTTGAGTTAGATCCTGCATTTGTGTGATTAGCTATTTTGAGCCCTGTTAGCAGGGATAGAGAGACAGACACTCTATTAATACTCTGCTTTCATACAGATATTAAATTACTTTTTTTAAAACAGCTGATAATAAATTGAAACAGCAGCAGCTTGAATGTTGCTAGGTTTAATCTCAGTTATTGGATTCTTGGTGGTCAAAGAATCATAGATGCTGCAAGTCCAGGTAGTAAAAAGAAACTGAGAAGTATTTAAAGCTGCTGTCTTGCTGAGTAGCTAATCAGTTGAGGAGTAGGGTGTTATAAAAGAGAAAATCTAGTAATCTTAGTAACAAGCATTGCTACCAGTCAAGCTTATGCTATATTGGTTAGAAAAAAGCAATTATGGTTTCTCTTTTCCCTATCTCAGGGAACCTTAGGCCAAAGTCAGTAAAGTGAGATTCCCCTCCTTGCCTGTTTATAGTCTGTTCATTGGCCTCCCTATTAATACGAAGCCAAAAATCCTTTGGTATTATACTTACTGAATTTATACTGTGTTACTGAACTTTGTCTTATTCTAAAAGCAGTAGAAGAAGCTGAGGTACCTGCTGTTTGTGCCAGAACTTGTCAGCTCTAGAAAAAAAATTAAACACTTGGCTCTAATCAGACCCTCTGTGTCCAAGTGTGGTTTCACAATGGCAGTATTTGAAACCCACAGTCAGAATGTGTATTTATCCCATCTAATGCTAGTACTTATCACCATGTATCTGTCACTTGCTATGTGATGTTGAATCAGGCAGAAGTTTTATGAAAAGATGGAGCTAAGCATAAGATAAGCTCAGTAGAAATACAGCTCAGAGTGTGTTCAAAATATAAGTCTTCTAAGATCTGCCAAGCAAGGCAGAACTATGAGACCAAAAAAAA
>JAYKAV010003074.1:102437-265087 GCA_035582835.1 Phoebastria nigripes | reverse complement strand
AAAACCTGATGCAACTTTCATGTTTACTTCCTTCCAGTGCTTTTGTAACTGTCAGTCATTACAGCTTAAGACTGTAAGGTTAAATGTAAAGCTTAAATTATAAATAGCCATTTTCTAGATGTCTTATCACTCTGAATAGCATCCTTAAAAATGAACATTTTTTTCAAAATTAGTTGCCTATTTCTTTATTTCTAAATCTAGGTTATGTGATAAAACACCCACAAAGGAGCTCAGAGAGACAATGGCAGGAGGGAGAGGCCAAATAATATCCTGCCAAGCCCATCACAGGAGCCAGCAGCTCACTAAAGACCCATCTGCACAGGCCCAGAGGAGCTCAGGGACACACAATGGCAGGCAGAAACTCAAATCAAGGACTCCTGAGGAATGACCACCTTCTCCGGTCCCCTCCCAAAAAATGGAAAAAATGAAGTGGAAGGGGAGGACCAGAACTGTGTAAGGAGTAGTCTCACAGTGTGGTTTGGCTTGATACAACTTTCCATGTTCAGACATGGCAGACAGAAAAACAGGACTTTTCTGGATTATTCCTGATGAAGTGGAAATCTGCACTCTTAATAAGCTTCTGCTAAACTGAAATTCTCTTATCTTATTTTAAACTGGAGGGAGAGTTTTTTATTTCAGAGCTGTGAAAATTAGACAAAGGTGTGTTTTCAGCAGCTGTCTCATAAAAAGGTGGCTCCCTTGCAAGATGAGATCTGTTTGAATATGATTCTTGGGCGCAGCAGATTCATCTGGCCTGTATCTAAATGCCTACATGCCTACCTTGTGTTCTACCTAAGCGTTCCACCTAGATGCCTGTACCTGGTGAATGTACAGACTTTGATCAACTGCTGTGACCTTGGTAGTCACCTAGCCAGTAAGAAATATGTTACAAAAATTTAGGTGGGATTTAATCTCTGTAAATCTGGGTCTAGCATCGTCTCTTGATCTTTAGCTTCTAGTTTAGGGAGAAACAAGCTGTGCAGATATGCCCAGGATAAGGATGATGAAGCAGCAATATTATTACTTCATTTGTAAATGAGAGACCAAAACTTGATCAAAATTATTTGGTTTTATTTCTCTTTACTTTGTGATTCATAAATGCAGATACCCTTAATTGGTGATAAATATTGTACTTATTTTTTACTTCTTGTTTACCTTGGACCAAGATGAATACTTCTATAACATACTACACTGTATTATAAATCAAGACATATTTTGGGACTGAACATCTGCAAATGATCTGTCTACCATATATTTTAGAACTGTTCTCTGTAAGTTAAAACAGTAGCGTTGCTGATGTTGCCAACATGGAGAAAGCTTCTGTTTAAGGAGGATTTATTGAAATACAGCTTTCTACATGCAGAATTAGCCACCTGGATTTTTATGTATTTGTTTACTGCGTTTCCTTCCTATGTCTTGAGGAAGGGAGGCAGCCCACTGTCAAACATAGATACATAGGTTTTGAGGAATGGGAGGGAACAAAAAAGGAGTCCAGTACAACCCTATTGGCCAGATGTTTACCTCCATGCTATGAAGTGACATCTGCAGATAAAACACAGTCCTGTGATTAAAACCAATTACGAAAGCATGCAAAATTGAGAGAGGAAGAGCCATGTCTTAGTCAGGGATGCTTTGTACAAGTTTCTTATACCACTAAAATTGAAGAACTAACCTGTACTTTAACCCACAGGCTTAAGGCACCCAAGTAAAACATCCCAGTTTTTACATCTGTCTTTTGATGTAAAGGCGAAGTTTAAAATATACCAATATCGAATGACTTTTAAGTTCTGTGCAGATTAGAAAGCAATCTGATGGCTCTTAGTTTTTGAGGTGTAATCAATGGGCATTACATTTATTTAGCTCTTTGCTGAAACTGTTCAGTACTCCAGCTAACCAACCTCAATCATCTTGTGGAAAAACAATGTCAGCACCTAAACCGGCCAAGAACGCTCCTTCCCCAAATGACGTTAAAGGTCTCTTATATATCCCACCTGGTCTGAGTAGAGATTTCTCTGTTCCTCTTTAAAAAGTTTTGACCCATCTCTTACCTTTCTTTGCTCTGGCTGCATGTTGTGGTCTAACCCCAGCTGGCAACTAAGCCCCACACAGCTGCTCGCTCACTGCCCCCGCAATGGGATGGGGGAGAGAATCGGAAGAGTAGAAGTGAGAAAACTTGTGGGTTGAGATAAAGACAGTTTAATAGGGAAAGCAAAAGCCACGTGCGCAAGCAAAGCAAAACAAGGAATTCATTCGCTACTTCCCATGGGCAGGCAGGTGTTCAGCCATCTCCAGGAAGGCAGGGCTCCATCACGCGTAACGGTTACTTGGGGAGACAAACGCCATCACTCCAAACGTTCCCCCTTCCTTCTTCTTCCCCCAGCTTTATATGCTGAGCATGACATCATATGGTATGGAATATCCCCTTGGTCAGTTGGGGTCAGCTGTCCTGGCTGTGTCCCCTCCCAGCTTCTTGTGCACCCCCAGCCTCCTCACTGGTGGGGAGGTGCGAGGAGCAGAAAAGGCCTTGACTCTGTGTAAGCACTGCTCAGCAATAACAAAAACATCTCTGCGTTATCAACACTGTTTTTAGCACAAATCCAAAACATAGCCCCGTACTAGCTAATATGAAGAAAATTAACTCTATCCCAGCCAAAACCAGCACACTGCAGTATCCCAAAGTAAGCTAATGGATAGAAAATGACTAGTATAATTAAGTTATATTGTTATTCAAAATAAGGGCTTTATAACAGAGAGTCCTCTTTTCAGTATCTCACTGAAGTCTAGACTGCAAGGTGTGTTTCATACTCCATCCTAGCCTGGCACAAGTGAAATGTGTTCTTTGACTATACTGATACATTTTTGATCATATATAAATATTCTAGCAACTTGAGGCTTTGACTAATAGAGAAAATAATACTCTGTAACTGTCAATGAGATTATAATGAGTCAGGAAGGGTCTTTGTAATTAAACACCTTTTGAAGTTCTGTAGAGTGCAGTCATATAAAAATAATATTTTTGGAAGTACCTGCACTAAGTATGCATCAGGTTGCACAAGCTCTTTCAATGTTTATACAAAATTTGAACTGTAAAGAGACTAAGGAATAATGAACTTATCCCTTGATTTAATATTTTTGCTCAAACTCTGGATCCAGACCATATTCCATGCTTTCAGACTTGGCAATCTTCACTTTTTGAATAGGTCTACCCTCCTGTTCTTAGATTAGCACAGGATGTTGTAGTTGTGTGGCCAAACTTTCACATTTTAAAGAAATTATTTAATTTACTGTACCTTTTGTTCAAATAAAACCTGAATTTCCAGTCTAATTTGGATAGTCAATGACTTTGCTATTTTTAAAAAGTCCTGGATCCAGATTTGTTTATTGATACATCAGCTTGACTCTTCCTGTCATCTCTGAGATGATTAGATAGTCATGTCTCTTTAGTAAGAGGATTTAGGTAATACTTAAGCTAAAATGGGAGAAAAAAATTAAGAACAAGCTTTTTTATTATTACCTTCAGAGAGCTTGAGGGTACAGGCAAAAATGTTTAACTGTTCTTTTGCTAGCTGCTGTCCTGTGTAAGCCACTGGAGATAACTGAATGTATGACAAACTTTTCCTATTTTACTTCTTTTATAAATTGAGAAAGTAAAGTAGGAAAGGAAGGAGGAGTGGGAGTGGAAATAGTTGTACAACAGTAACATGATTGCCTACACTTCCTCCTCCATTTGGTGGGCCTGTCTGTATCTAATCTTTGATAAGCAGAGTCTTGGGGGCAGGAAGTTAGAAAACCACTCTTGCTGTGGGACATTTAGAAATCTCACTGTGTTCCATCATGTGGAAAAAGCTTCCTAAGATACCTTGAAGACCTGGAAGATCTTGGTTGCAACTGATCCTTAATGAAAGTCTCCCCCCATTTTGGATGGAGGGACCGAACATCCCTAAGATTGTGAACAAACATCTGTTAGAAGGACCTTCCAGCTCCTCAAAGAACATGACCAGCCTTTAAATTTTGTTACTGCTATAATTCTGGGGTTTTGTTGGGACAAAAGCTATTTACTTTATCCAAGCTGTGGGGCTAGACCAATACAGATACTTAACAAACAGCTAAGACCCATATTGGATAAATGGTCACATGGGGACTTCTGAAGAAAAGGATGTGAAAGAAGGAAAAAGCAAGAATATGAATGCTCATGGTCTAGCTTGAGTGAATGAATATAATTTTGTATCACAAATTCTTACAAAGTATTTACAGACTTTTCTTCCTTAGTCAGGATTTGGCTCCGCTACTTGAGACATAGAATCATAGAATCATAGAATAGTTTGGGTTGGAAGGGACCTTTTAAAGGTCATCTAGTCCAACCCCCCTGCCATGGGCAGGGACATCTTCAACTAGATCAGGTTGCTCAGAGCCACGTCCAACCTGACGTGGAATGTTTCCAGGGATGGGGCATCTACCACCTCTCTGGGAAACCTGTGCCAGTGTTTCACCACTCTCATCATAAAAATTTCTTCCTTATATCGTCTGAATTGTCCCTCTTTTAAAACCATTCCCCCTTGTCCTATCGCAACAGGCCCTGCTAAGAAGTCTGTCCCCATCTTTCTTATAGGCCCCCTTTAAGTATTCAAAGTCCACAGTAAGGTCTCCCTGGAGCCTTCTCTTCTCCAGGCTGAACAACCCCAACTCTCTCAGCCTTTCCTCGTAGGAGAGGTGTTCCAATTTTTGTGGCCCTCCTCTGGACCTGCTCCAACAGGTCCATGTCTTTCCTGTGCTGAGGGCTTCAGAGCTGGACACAGTACTCCAGGTGGGGTCTCACCAGAGCAGAGTAGAGGGGCAGAATCACCTCCCTCGACCTGCTGGCCACGCTGCTTTGGCTGTAGCCCAGGATACGCTTGGCCGCCTGGGCTGCAAGCACACATTGCCGGCTCATGTCCAGTTTTTCATCCAGCAGTACCCCCAAGTCCTTCTCGGCAGGGCTGCTCTCAATCCCTTCATCCCCCAGCCTGTATTGATGCCAGGGGTTGCCCCAACCCAGCTGCAGGACCTCGCACTTGGCCTTGTTGACCTCCTGAGTTTCACATGGGCCCACTTCTCAAGCTTGTCCAGGTCCCTCTGGATGGCATCCTGTCCCTCAGACATGTCAAACACACCACTGAGCTTGGTGTCATCTGCAAACTTGCTGAGGGTGCACTCGATCCCACTGTCTATATGTCATTGATGAAGATATTAAACAGTACTGGTCCCAATATGGACCCCTGCGGGATGCCACTTGTCACCGACCTCCATCTGGACATTGAGCCGTTGACCACTACCCTACCTACTACGTTGGTCACATCCAGAGATGCGAACATCCAGCCAATTCCTTATCCACCAAACAGTCCACCCATCAAATTCATCCCTCTCCAATTTAGAGAGAAGGATCTTGTGGGGGACCGTGTCAAAGGCCTTACAGAAGCCCAGACAGATGACATCTGTAGCTCTTCCCATGTCCACTGATGTAGTCACTCCATCATAGAAGGCCACTAGGTTGGTCAGGCAGGACTTGCCCTTGGTGAAGCCATGCTGGCTGTCTCGAATCACCTCCCTGTCCTCCACGTGCCTTAGCATAGCTTCCAGGAGGATCTGTTCCATGATCTTCCCAGGCACAGAGGTGAGGCTGACAGGTCGGTAGTTCCCAGGGTCCTCCTTTCTACCCTTTTTAAAAATGGGTGCAATGTTTCCCTTTTTCCAGTCACCAGGGACTTCACCTGATGCCATGACTTTTCAAATATCATGGAGAGTGGCTTGGCAATTACATCAGCCAATTTCCTCAGGACTCTGGGATGCATCTCATCAGGTCCCATAGACTTAGATATGTTCAGGTTCCTCAGGTGGTCACAAACCTGATCTTCTCTTACAGTGGGAGGGACTTTGCTCCCCCAGTTTCCTGTCTTGCGGTCCATCCACTCGAGAGGTGTGAGAAGAGAGGTTGCAATCTGTAGCTCTTCTAATTTTCCTTCACAAAATGAACTCCTTTCAGGCTGTTTTTCTTTTGATGTTTCATTTGATTTGTCAATTTTTTTTTTAAGGGATCAGTACCAATAACCAGGACAATATTCTGATGAAGACATTAAAAATTGCATTTCCTTTCCAGTTTCAACAGTCACAAAAGAATACGTGTGTGATCACCTGCTAGTTAATGATAGACTCTTCTCAACAGTTTTCTTTACTTTAGGAAAAAATAAGGGATTAAATAATACTTTATGGAAAGTGTTAATATCCTTTTAGTGTGCAAAATTATTCTATACAGTTGTTCATGCTGTGAGGAATTATCTGACTTTGAATTACTTTATATATTGCAGTGAAATAGGTTAGCGCTGTAAACTTGATGCCCAGAGGGATGCTTATTTCTTATTCCTTTCAGTAACTTCTGCTGCTTTCTTTGACAGCCATGACGGCGATTACTTCAGCCAATAGATGGCAATGAGGCATTTGTTTCCTTTCTGTTAATCACTTATGGAATTGCAGCCTCAGGGTATGTCCGTCAAAATCTGCCACACAGGCTATGTTCTTGAATTCCTGACTATACTTGCTACACAGTAAATGGAAAGGGGTTTGAAGAAGGTGAGAATATCTTTTTGTGTAATGGAAGGAATCCTCTCCTGACAACAAATTTGGACAAAAACTAAAAAGATTATACAAAATCTTAAATGTGACAGAATGTTATGTTTCTTAAAATTAATTTGCTTGAATTTTTAATGGGAACTTTCCAAAGTTAAACTATTCCATTATACTTCATTCTCAGCACCTGCAAAATATTTCCATGCTATGATTAAAATGTCTCCTTTTGCTGGCATGAAATGGGATTAAAAATCTGTGCATAGTTTATCTGTACAAACACAATGGATTTGCTTCTTCAAAGCAAATTTATATGTAACATGGAATTTGTAATGAATTTTTCTGGAAATAAAAAAAAATTGGTGTGCATTGTCATTTGCCTAGAAAGTCAAATCTAACCTCAGATCTTCAAAAGAAGATGACAAATAAGATACTTTCAAATATGAAATATGGATATATGCCAGTTAAATACTATCATGCTAAAGGTCATATTCCAGCATATGCTCAAAAGCTTCTGAGTATATGGTAATAACTTCTGAGCAATGAAGAAAAATCCTAAATAGTAAATAATCTCATAAACCTTGGAAAAAGTTTGCCATTATGTGCAGCCTAAAAGAACTTTTTTCTCTTAGTCTAAGCCATAACAATGATATTCACCCATTCATGTACCTTATATTTATCAAATTGTTCCTCTTGACCAGGGGTATGGGGACTTGATTTTTTTACTGCCTGCTACAATTATGGTAATTAGGATGTACTTCAGTCTAGACTCAGCAAGAAGCTTCTCAGAATCCTAAGCGTTACCACTAGCAGGCATAGTAACAAAACCAAACAAGACACACTTCACTTTCTCTCAATTTTTAGGGAGAGTTTTCTGAGTTATGGGCAGCCTGGAGTTTAGTGTTAGAGAGGACACTTACTTTCTCCCAGATCTAGTCCAAAAAAACAAAGGAAGGTATGAAGTGTCAAGTAAGCATAACATTGCAGAAGAAACCAATTCATTTTAAGATTAATCCATGTAGGAAAACCACAATTTGTCTGTGAAGAGGAGAAAAATCACAAGTTAATTGTTTAGTGTTTTGCAATGATTTTGTCATATATGTAGCCTGAAGTCCTGTGGTCAAACCAGTATCAGCTGAAGGCAGTTTATAACAAAGAAAAAGGAAAAAAAAAAATCTTTTTTTGACCTTGTAATTACTTGTCAATTTTTGTAATGGAGTTCTCTGTATTTTACAGGCCACAAAGAAGGCATGTACTTTCTGTCCTGAGAAAAAAGTTTTACTGCAAACTGCTGAGTTCCTTCTATTTAACATTACTTTTCTAAAAAGTTTTACATTTTAGAAAGTTTTAAAGACTTTTTCTGTGAGTCCTTGGAAAAGAAACAGGCCTCTAAGTAATATTTCTTTAGTTAATGAAGTTCCTTCCTTCATTAATGAAGTTCTGGAACAAGATGTAAAAATGTAAATGTAGTTTTCTGTGTTTAAGACAAAGAAGATCATCACAGATGCTTCAGAGTTTCAGAAGCTTTGCACAGAATAAGAGAAAGTGGGTTCTTTCTCATCTTCCTCTAACACTTTTTTTGTTAATGATGGTATAAAAGATAAGACCTTCCTCCCCAGATCTGCTGTTGCTTTTCTATTTTTGAAATGTAATCATGCCTAACCAGGGTGACTGTGGCAACAGCAAAACTGTTCAGAATTCTAGATTGCTGTTAACAAAACTCAACATTTTTAAACAGGTTCTTAATGCAATGTGTAGTAGTTTTGCATATAGGGCCAAATATATTATGCTACCTTCATTTGCTGTGCTACTTCTGTATACCATAACTGATGATGAAATAACAAGCAATTCAATGGCTAAATTTGACCATATTTACTGTGCTTTCTTGAAATTATGCTAAGTAAACAGATTTATTAACTTCCTGATGGTTCCTCATGTGGAAGTTGCCACAATGGTATCTAAGCATTCTCAATATTAGTCAGGTATGACTAATATTTTCAGAACACTTTCAGCAGGTTAAAAGGCCCCATATTTCACAATTTAATAGATTAGAATTAAATCTTGCAATTTAATGCTATAACCCACTTTGGGTGTTCAGCTTCAGAAGACTTGGAATGATTTTTTTTCTATGTTTTTTTTCCCCATGTACTTGGCATTGTATAGCACTAACTAAAATTAAAAGGGAAGTGTTATGCACGGACAGGTCCAGCGAAAAATGTTTCAGATTATCATTTATCAGCCTTGACTACGAAACCAGAGTCTTCCTTCTGCAGTTCTGGCTTCATTCAAATTTTTCTTCCAGCTTCTTGGCCAAACTGAGTAGTTGCAGAAGACAGCCTTTTGTACTGCGTGTGCAGCCTTGATTCACCCTCCAACTCTGGAACATACAGAATGGGGCAGAGGTCATTCAAGAAAAATTGTTTTGTGATCATTAAAGTATGCAACATAACATCATGGACAGATGACGGGAGTGAGGGAGTGTTGCAGACTCATAGGGAGTGTCCTGAAGTTCAGGCTCTCCCTGCTGAAATGCTGTACTTCCCTCAGTTTTAGGAATTGCCACGTTCACAGGAAAGGAATGCAGTGGTGTTTGGTCTCTTAGACTGGAATAAACATTTACACAAGGAAATGTTAGACAAGTAAGTAAATAGCTATTTACCCAACCTCAGTATTAACTCAGTATTAACTCCATAGTTACAAGGTTAACTTAGATCAACCCCTGAAGGATTTTTTCCTCTTCCATCTGGTGAGGACTTTCATACTTCACATCAAGACTAAGATTCAGTCCTCTTGCAAAATCTGTCTTGGATATAAAATGATACATGTAATGCTGAACTTCTCCTGAGGTTTTGTTCAGATTCAGCCCCCTCTCTTACTAATACAAGCACATTCAGAATTTAATGTTAGGCTTCACACTTCTGCTGGTGGATTGTTCACAACCCCTACCTGCCTTAAACTAGAAGGACCCTTGGGCAAGGCTCAGACTCCCAACAGTAAGCAGAAATTGTTAATGACTGCCCTGCTGCTGAAATACATCCAAACTGTTAACCTGTTGTGAGGGGAATGTTGGGCTGGTGGTTTGGGATTTGGCTCTAAGTGCACGTATAATTGCTTTACGCACCAAAAATGTATTTTTCATATAGGCAAACTGAAAATTCCGAAAGCATGCACAAAACATTGTTACTTCTTAATTGAAACTAGACAGGATGGTCGTAAGTAACTTTCTGGATGGCAATCATTTTGCAGTGAATATTACTAGCCCTGGTTTTGAGAAGTGTCTTTGTAAAAGGCTGGTGTCCTTTTAGCTCCCTTCCCTGTTAGATCTGACCTGAGCATATGTAAACAGGTAGTTAAATTAATGTTGCATAAGAAGGTCTTAGTTTCATTTCTTTCTTACTCTTGAGTGCTTGATATTAAAATCATACTACTTTCTTTAAGGTGCTTTTTTGTTCTAAATAGACTGAAATATTTGGTCTATCATACAGAAGCAAATCCTTTGAAGCAAGCAAGTAATTGGCAGCAATAGCAGGTTTCTGTCCTCCATGTGAATCTTGGACGTTTTAGCAGTGGTTTTCATAGATCTTGTTGTTAGCAAGGGAATAGGGAAGTCAAAGATGATAAATACTTTCATTAAGATCATGATTTTTTTCAAGCTTTCCATTTTTTCTAACCTTTTTCTCAGAAGCAGCTAGATCATTTTGACTGGCACATTAACTATGGCCTGCTTGCCTGCGGAACTGCTCCTCCCAGATCTCAGATTGCATTACTGTCTTGCAAAAAGCTGTAAAACAAATTGGCAAGGTGTGCGTCTTTCCCCCTACAGATAGGACCACAGAATGAAAGCCAGTCTTTTATTACTACCATTAGCTCAAGTCCTAGCGAAGTGCTACAGAGGAAAATTCCTAATCTTGCTACTTAATATATTGCAAGCAGGCATTTTTGGTTTTAATATAGTTAAACAGTGAAAAGTTAAGAAATGCCAGGATTTAAAGTTGCATACTGCTGAGCAGAGTTCATCATTTGAGGCTCAATGATGTGCTAAATGCAACAGTATGGCTTTTCATTCAGAGCTGGCACATGTTCTGCTGGCTCAGTTTGAGTGGAATTCTCATGTGCCTGCCTGCAAAATGCCATGTAAATAAATGCTAGGGAGGGAATTTCCAAGAGTGTGTAATGGCTAGATGCACAAGAAGATGTTGTGTCAGTGTAATGGCATATCTCCCTTTAGTGGCATATGTCTTTACCCCTTGCTTAAGGTATCCCACAGCTTGGTGTTTGGGAAAAGAAAAGAAAAAAAAGCATAGGTGAGGTATGGATTCTAATCCCCAAGGCAGATAAGGGCACTGAACCCTGGTCTCCCACATCCTGGATGACAGCCTTAATCACAGGGTAGGAGATAATGATGATACTTCCTTTGCGTCTTGTTTGGACATATATGTGGTCTGAGCGCATATACCCACAAGTTAGAAAGATTCAACATCCCTATTCTGCGAATAAGGAATAAGTTAGCCACCCTCTGCCTAATGCATCTAAAGTG
Source organism: Phoebastria nigripes (assembly GCA_035582835.1). Taxonomy (NCBI): domain Eukaryota; kingdom Metazoa; phylum Chordata; class Aves; order Procellariiformes; family Diomedeidae; genus Phoebastria; species Phoebastria nigripes. Next base: position 253,953 of record JAYKAV010003074.1, on the reverse strand, counting down.
GTATGCATTTAGGTACATACCTAAATCTAAGTGTAGTTGCTTAGTAATTTTGCTAACTAGTTATTTACAGGCATAGGTGTGGGGGGTCAGCAACTAGGTTTTGATGAGCATCTAAATGGATGCAAGTCTTGAGCTTTCTTATGAGCCTAATATATTGACTTCCCCTGCCCTGATGGTAGCCATAAAATACTTCTGTTTGTTTGCCTGAAGGTCAGCTTTACAGCATTTTCCTGTGCTTTGCTAATTAAATGAGATGATGAATGAGAAAAAAAATCTGGTTTACTGTATTGGAGAGCTGAATGTTCTTGGGAAACTTATGCTGCATTCAAATAATGCCAGGAAGGGTTTTAACAGGGATAAATCCTGAGGATAAGCATTATTTTCTATATTTTTTGACTAGCCAGAATATAGTAGCTGGGGTTTTTTTCTTTTGTTTCTTTTTTAATTTTTTTTTTTTGTTATGATCTTCCAAGTCTCTCTCAGCCTCTCTCCCCTCTGGGGTAAGCTATGCACTTTGGAAGCTTGGAAAGGAACAATAAGATTTGATGCATGTTTATACAAAACAATTCATTTAATAGCTGAAGGGGATAGTTCTGTAAAAGTAGCATGATTTATAAAGCACAGGGTCAGCTTTGGAGTTTTTGAAGCCTTAAGCAAAGGATGATTACAGTGCACCAAATGGGATCAGACATAGCAGTTTGCACCTGCAGTTGCTTTTTCAACCTTTGTACTCTGTGCCATTGATTGTTCAGAGGCCCCTGAGGCTGTCCAAGATGATACGGACTGACCTGGTAAAATGAAAAGTCAAAATATCAGCTAAAAACAGAAGAGCAAAGAAAAATTGTCTGTGCAGAGAAGGTGTGTCAGAAGTTGAATTAACAGCTGACTGTTCTGTGTTGAGCCAAAAAACATCACAGCTCTTATTTTTGATCTTACTGTATATAACCAGCAAGTGTGCTCCTGACTGTTGTGTAGCAATTTTAATGCCATTTAATTAATGTTAATTTCTTTGTCCAATCGATGCTTTGAAAGGCAGTGAGAAAAGGTATTGAATAAAGAGTGGAGAGCCAGTCCTTAGATTCTTAGCTTCTAGTAAGATTAACTGTGTAGTTGTGAATACACAGATACTAAATGACAGATGATGACTATTCTGAATGGAGCTACAAAGAGCTGTCCTTGTAAAATATTGGAGATGCTAATATGGCTATTTTTTTGTTTCTCTTCTCACAGTCTTTACATTTAAAAATTAGTTGTTTTGAACTTCCATCATTCCTCTTACCCATGTGTCCCAACGTTCCTAATTCGGTGCACTTAATCCTTTTTCCAATGCTGYTTTTGCTATCCCGTATTTCAAGAATTCTTTTTGGTAAAGGTAGTTCTGCTGATTTTGTGTGCTAATTGATGTGTGACCTTATTATGAAATCACTTGTTGTGATCTTGGTACGTGGTTTTAGTACACAAATACTTTAGGCACTTTTTAGAAGACAAATAAAACATAATGTCTGACTCCAGTGTGATACCACGTTCTAATTTGTTGGTGCTCGTATGAGCATTTTGACCTGCATCATAAATCTTTCTTCGGTTTTGGATTTTCTTTTCCTCAGTGAACCTAGGCCTTTCTCATCCCTGTTGTTACTCTGGGGATGATGCATATGTTGCAAGCTTTTTTTAGTTTTCTGATGATCAGAAATGTTGGCCATAAGAAGAGGTAGACACAGTGATTAGGACAGCTAGAAGTGCCACTTAATGAACTAAAGATCTCACTGAAACTAAAAATAGTAGTATTTCTTTAAATTGTTTCACACCAATGAAGTGCGCCAGTCTTTTAACAGCACTTCCCACAGAAACTCTTTCCCCCCTTAGAAAAGATAAATCGTGTGACAAACTCTGGACAGGAGTGTGCACAGGCTTACTGATAAGAACGATGAAGGCCTTTGAAGATTGTACATTTATTTAAGTATAAAGGCTGTCTTGTGGCTCTGCCTCTTCCTATAACTGTGGTTATGCTTTTATAAGCTTCATTTTGTTGGAAATGTTCATACTTCTGGTTTTGAAAAATATCCTCAGTGTATTGATTGTATAGTACTTTTCTCAACTTGTAATGTGAAGTGTTATGTAGAAGATCTTTAAAGGAGTTAGCGGGCTAATTGACTACCTGACTCTCAGCTCCATGTGCCAAATCACATTATGGCAAGAAAATTAGTTTGGAGTATTTTTAAATTTGGCATTTGCCCTAAAGAATCTAAGTGCACCAACAGAAAGGTATAAGTAGGCATTTTTGACCTTCTGGTCCTAGAAATTCTGCTTTTTCTGAAGTTAGTAATTCTTTATAAATAAAAAGTACAAATTAAAAGTACAAATTAATGTCCAGAGTAAATTAACAGCATAATTTAGAGGGATGAATTTGGCAGAGTGTTTTGGGGGAGAAAGGGAAGGGATTACAAGCATGCACTTTACTGCTTTTTGTGTTTTGACCTTAAATCAAATTAATCTCTTTAATGTTTTCCCCTTATATCTTGCCTTGACCATGCAAATAATTTCAAATTGTGGTGTCTGCACTTATAAAAGGGCTTACTTACTAAGGGCACTTCTGAAAGGGTCACTTCAGTGTTGAGTTGAGACTCATATGTCTTTCAGATGTGTTCTGCTGCTGCTCTGTAGTCTCTGAAGGATTATTTACATGTCTTCATGCCTTGTGGCACTTTTGAAATTGCTCTTAAGTGGTCAGATGTGTCTGCCAGGTTATTCAATTAACTTCTGCTTCTGCGAGGTTGGAGCCTGCCGCTGGAATGAACACTTTTATGCTCCACTGACTAATGCAGCTGCCTGTGCTGGATTCTTTATCAGGAAGAATTGCTCTCTTTGACTAACAACCGTGAATGCAGATCTGGGGGAGACTGTCTCTAGCTGCACATTATATTCTTGCCTTAAACCCAGATAAATGGCCATTACTACATATGCCCTTTCCTAGTGTTAGGTGATCAATACTGAAGGCAAACAGCTATCCAAAGAAACCAAAAATAATGAGTTTTGCAAATGTGTGTTCCCTGTCCTCCCTTTCTCCTTACTATTTCCATATCTCATCTCAGCCTCATACAAATTTTTTATCTTTCTTAGTGAGTATTTCCTATATCTATGCCTACAGCTGAACACATTTGTTCCCTGGCTCCTTCTTTCCTCTATTAAATGTGGTAACTGCATCAATTCTTTCTCCAGCCCTTTAGTAATACCCTGTTCTCAGTAAGCTGTCATAAATCTTTTCTCTAAGGTTTCCTGTTCCCCTTTCTTCCACTTTCATAATTTGGGGATTTAAGTCATCTGGGTCTAGTGCTTTGTTGGCTTTCAGTAGTTCTAATTGCCTTCTTATCTGTTTTATGATGAGGGTAAGGCCTTTCAACGATTCACTCCTCCAAGCCTAGGAAAACATGCCTCAGTCCCTAGGACGTTATCTTCTTTCCTTTTGTGTGTACTGTTGTGAAAAAATACTTTAGACCTGCAGCATATTAACCATTTATCACTAGTTTTCTTCTTTGATCCTCTAGTATTCCTCCTGTAGCTTTTCTTTTTGTTTTGATAGCATGCTTTTTTTTTTTTTTTTTTTTTTTTTTTTTTTTTTTTTTTTTTTTTTTTGCTATCACTTCTCTGTTGTTTTTCCATGTAGGCACTGTCTTTATTTACATGTTTCATTGTTTTGGTTTTGTCTGTAATCTCTTTATTCATTTCCTTCTCTGCGAAACACGAATTTCTGACAACCTGCTCCCCTTCTCCCTTGCTCCTCCTGCAGATTCTGCTTTTTCCCAGAGTTTTATGTTTCACTGCTGTGTGTTTTTTGCAAAATAACACTGCTGTGTGTTTTTTGCAAAATAACACACATAAAGGCAACTTCTCCTCATGCAACTAAATGGGGATCTATAAAATTCCACCTGTAGCTATTTCAGTAATTCTAAGTATGCATTTCCTTGCCAAGTGAATAATGTTGCTACGTTTTAAAATCTCTCTTTACTAATTGCCTAGAACTGTAGGGCTTAGCCAAAAATCCTATTGTTCCTATCACTATCCAAACAAAAAGACAATCACATTGCTTGCAATTTTAAAAGCTCTCACTGCACGCTCTGAAGTTGGTGTGTGGTGTGTTTTGTTTGGTTTGGGTATCTTGGAGTTGTTTTTTTAATTTATAATGGCCCTGTTTCTTTTTTTTGTGTGTGGTACTACGTTACTCGGTCTGGGAGGGGGAATGGAATGAAAATTGGCTGAGTGCAAATGAATCCCACAGGAGACTGGGAAATGCAAAATCAATCTAAATGATCAGATCTGATTTAGGCATATGAAAATGAACTATAGGTAAAAACATGAATTGTAAAAGGTTTAGTTATACTTGCCCTTTCCCTCTGAGATCTATCAAATGATGAATAGTAATCTGTCACTTACAGATGAAAAAAAAAGATTTGATTTCCAGACACTTTCAGTAACATATCCCCTTTCATAAGTGCTTAGCATCTACATATATTCTGCACCCTTTCAGACTTTGCTCTTCCAGCCTCTATTGTGATTTTTCGTAATCATTCTCCTCTTTGGACTGACATCCTAAAATCCCTATACTCTTCCTCAAACGAGACCTAAGTTTGACCATGGGTGAGCTGTCCTGTGACTGGCCACTGACATAGCCTCCCAGAGGTTTAATCTTCCTGTCTGTTTATCCTGTACCAATCTTAGGACACCGTGAGAGCACCTGTATGCTTGGATGGAGCAAGGATGAAGCCTTGGCAACCAGGCTGTGCTTACCGAGTCTACCCTCGTGCAGTTTGTGCAGCCTTCACTGGAAAAGGTGTACAGCATGTGTGGTTGGTTGTATGAGCACACTCACATGTTGTGTTGCCAGCACTTCATAACATACCTCTTCAAAGTCAGTGGCACAGACATAATGCAGAGGCCTTTTCTTTGGTTAATATGGTACTGAAGTGCCCATCATGTTGTGTTCATGCACTTACTGCTTGGTGAGGAGAAAAAGAGAGGCACAGCATGGCCCCATACAGAGCAAGTATACAATTTCAGGAAGGCATGTAGACCACTGCCTGGAAGGCCCAGCTGGGATTGGAGACCACTGTGTTGGAAAAAAAGTCTAAAATGAACTGCTGAAGAACAATGTCTCCAAGGTAGAGAACAGTAATGTCTTATTGCCCTTCTCCTAGACTTGAGATGGCATCAGGAGGGCTGGAGGAAGAACGTCACTGCTCACCCTGTGACTCTGAAAAACACCATCCTTGTGGGGTGAGAAAAATCCCTTGTCACCTGCTGGGGAGGGGAGGAAAAGCAGGTCAAAGCAAACAGCCATGCCTCCATCCTTATGCTGCCTCTAGCATGGATGATGGTGAGCCTCTTAGCCAGGCTGGTGATCTGGTTGTGTGTTAAGATTACTCTGTGGTGGTGGTAGGATGGCCTCTCTTCCAATTAGGTGTGTTTGGTATGAGTTACTGCCCACCTGGTACTAGAAAGACTCACAGGCCCCTCCTTTAAGGCTGTCTGGCAGCAGGCATTACTCACTCTGTGAGCACTCAGACTCCCGCTGGATTTGCCAGACATCTGCCATGGAGCGTTTGGGGAGTTTCAGTGGGGAGTCCAACGATCCTGCTGTAGCCCAGAGAGGAGAGATGCTGTTTTGAGGTTAGGCCGGGAATTGAATTTCACAGTGACCTTCTTCATCTGTTGGGCATTAGGGTAGGGACAAAGTATAGGACAGGGCCACCACCATGGGAGCTGCTGACCATCTATACATTTCAGCAAACTACCTTTCCCAGCAACTGCATGTATGTGCAGAAAGGCCCTTTGGCCAGAAGGGCACAGCAGTAAAATCAGCAAGGCAGACTTCTTCCATGTTTTCTTCAGAGGACCATCTTGCAGACCACTCCAAGGAGCTTGTGTCAGCTGGGCTGTGGTTGATGACCTCTCTCTGAGGGAGAAAACCTGTGCTAAGTGTTACATCTAGGAACTCTGCTGCTTCTACAAAGATTGTGGGTAATGCAAGAACTACCGAGGATTGGGAGCAGAGGGTCAAATGCAAGCATTCTTCTTTGGGAGAGCTGTCCCACCCTCCCATTTTTGGGTTCATGCTCCTGTGAGCAGCTGAAAGGGTGAGTTGCCCTACCAGTGTTGGCCCTTGGAAACCCAGTCAGGCTACCTGAGAAAGCGGCACCTACTTCATCCATTATGTTAGTCCAGGAGAGACTGGGTGAAGTCACTGGACTGGTACTTGCAGATGGTGGGAGAGAGTAGCTGCTTGTCGTTGGAATCTGCAGAAGCACTCAGGGACAGGAGGTTATGTCTCCTTTTTTTGTTGCTTTCTATTGTTCAAAAGAAGTTGTCCCCTCCCCTCCCCAAAGGTGGAATGCCTTGTTTATATCACTCTGGAGACTGTGATAATGAACAGGTTTCATTGAGCTCCTGGGCAGACAGCCCATTATCTGGATTTGAGATTCCTAGTTAAAAAGCAAAAAATGACTTTTGACCCTGACTGGTTTATTGTACTTCTGTAGTATGTTTGGTGTTAAAGGGGCATCTTTTATTTCTCAGATGTGTCTAATGGTCCTTGTTTATGTTCTGCGTCCTTTCTGAGTTATCTCCCACTGCCCAAATCCATTAGGGGGGCTTTAGAGGTGCTTTATTCTGGATGGACGATGAAGGATTGTAGATGATCCCATAAAAAGGGACCTTTCTCTTAGTGTTTGCCTAACTTGAGCTGGTCCTCATAAGCCAGGGTGGTCCTCCTAGGAATGATGACTAGCTGTGAATTCTTCACATTTTGAAATGGCTTAACTAGCAGGAAACTGGCCCATCCTTATGCATTTTAGTGCTACTCTGACCAGTGTGAACTAGTCTCAATGAGAAGGTGGGGCTGTAAATAATACAAAAATCTCCTGATTTGTCTGTTTTACAAACAAAATTTATAGAATGATACTATACCTGCCTTGACAGCAGCTGCTATGTGTGAGGCCTTTGTCATTAGCTTTCACTAAGCAATTTGGAAAATGGCATATACTGAAGTGCAAATGTGTGTCTGATTTCTTGTCTTAATTCTCTTAAAGGAAAGCTGAATATGCTTGTACCCTGACATATGTCTCATCCAACTCATCTTGTCCCCAAATTGGCAGCAAGGCTGGAGCCTCCTATACAAGAGAAGCCAGCTGAGGCTGTATGCCAAGGAGGCAAGGGAAGGGTAAATGTCCAGAGGTCTTTACTTGGCCTTATCAGTAGTGTGTGGTGTATTGGCTGGCTTGTCCTTAAGAAACAGCCCCTGGCCAGGAGCTACAGTGGTGATGTAATTAAGGGAGAAGGTCTGACAGATGCTGAGGTAGGATATGAGAATGCAGTTATGCAAAGGGTCATTGCTTGCCCCGGCAGTGTCCTGGGATTTTTTTTCCTAAGGTGAGGAAGAAAGAGGTTTTCTACCGTTGTAGCCAGATGTAAAAGACTCTTAGCAAAGAGGCAGAGGGGAATGTACAGAGGAGTCCCTGAAGTCAGGTGGCGTCAGGCTGCTATTTTTAACTGCAGCAAGAGATGACAAGCATGTGGCTTTGCAAAGAGAAAGGATAGAATCATAAAATCATAGAATTGTTTAGGTTGGAAAAGACTCTTAAGATCATTGAGTCCAACTGTTAATGTAACACTGTCAAGTCCACCACTAAACCATGGCCCTAAGTGCCACGTCTACACGACTTTTAAATGCCTCCAGGGATGGCAACTCAAACACTTCCCTGGGCAGCCTGGTCCAAGGCTTGACAACCCTTTCGGTGAAGGACTCTTTCCTAATACCTAATTTAAACCTCCCCTGGCGCAACTTGAGGCTGTTTCCTCTCGTCCTATCTCTTGTTACTTGGGAGAAGAGACAGACACCCACCTCACTACAACCTCCTTTCAGGTAGTTGTAGAGAGTGATAAGGTCTCCCCTGAGCCTCCTTTTCTCCAGACTAAATAACCCCAGTTCCCTCAGCTGCTCCTCATTGGACTTGTTCTCTAGATCCTTCACCAGCTTCATTGCTCTTCTTTGGACGTGCTCCAGCACCTCAGTGTCTTTCTTGTAGTGAGGGGCCCAAAACTGAACACAGTATTTGGGGTGCAGTCTCACAGGTGCCAAGTACAGGGGGACGATCACTTCCCTAGTCCTGCTGGCCACACTATTTCTGAWACAAGCCAGGATGCTCTTGGCCTTCTTGGCCACCTGGGCACATTGTCGGCTCATACTCAGCCGGCTGTCGACCAGCACCCCCAGGTCCTTTTCTGTCAGGCAGCTTTCCAGCCACTCTTCCCCAAGCCTATAGCATTGCATGGGGTTGTTATGACCCAAGTGCAGGACCCGGCACTTAGCCTTGTTGAATCTCAAACAATTGGCCTCTGCCCATCAATCCAGTCTGTCCAGATCCCTCTGTAGAGCCTTTCTACCCTCAAGCAGATCAACACTCCCACCCAACTTGGTGTTGTCTGCAAACGTACTGGGGGTGCACTCAATCCCCTCATCCAGATCGTTGATAAAGATATTAAACTGAACTGGCCCCAACACTGAGCCCTGGGGAACACCACTTGTGACCGGTTGCCAACTGGATTTAACTCCATTCACCACAACCCTTTGGGCCTGGCCATCCAGCCAGTTTTTTACCCAGCAAAGAGTACGCCCATCCAAGCCATGAGCAGCCAGTTTCTCCAGGAGAATGCTGTGGGAAACGGTGTCAAAGGCTTTACTAAAGCCCAGGTAAAAAACATCCACAGCCTTTCCCTCATCCACTAAGAGGGTCATCTTGTCATAGAAGGAGATCAGGCTGGTCAAGCAGGACCTGCCTTTCATAAACCCATGCTGGCTGGGCCTGATCACCTGGTTGTCCTGTACGTGCCATGTGATGGCATTCAAGGTGATCTGCTCCATAACCTTCACTGGCACGGAGGTCAGACTGACAGGCCTGTAGTTCCCTGGATCCTCTTTCCAGCCCTTCTTGTACATGGGCATCACATTTGCTAACCTCCAGTCAACTGGGACCTCCCTGCTTAGCCAGGACTGCTGATAAAGGACTGAAAGTGGCTGAAAGAAGAAATAGAAGAAAACTATTTGAAAATAACGAAGACTGAGGGGAAAGGGGCTTTTGAAGAAACTCTAGAAAGGTGGAAGGAGAGAGAGAAAATGAGGGAGAAACTGAGCTGTGTAATCTATTTGGTTTTTTTTCCCTCATATTGGTTCCTTTTCTTGCTTCTGAGTGCTATATATAACTCTACACAGACCTTTTATACTATAAAGAAATCCAGTACTGACTCCAGAATTGAGAGTATGATGAAAATTCTTTTGGAAGAATGACTAAGACTTATTTCATATGGTAATTTTTTTGTTTCATGCAGTAATTACGCTTAAAGGCTAGGAATGAAGCTTTTTCCTCAGTGGTTCCTTGGAGGGGAGCTGACTTTCCATTCAACAGTTTCTAATAAGATGGAGAGAGAGAATGACTTTTTTCTACAGAAGCAGTATCTTTTTTTAGCACAAATATAGCTGGAAGTTTGATTTACATGAGGACACATTTTGTGAGCCCTTAGTGGGATTTTTCGGTACCACTAGCTTTTAAACATGTTTTTATTTTATTAAACATCCTTTTATTTCACTTCAGAGAGAAAACATTCATATGCCTTACAGTTCAAAATTAATTTTTGTGCCATACTGAGTACTAACTCTGTGATCTTGCCATAATATGTTGACTGTGGAGAGGAGGAAAAAGCTTTCTATAATCTGCCCTGAGACTGTTTCTTCAGCAATCTCTAAGCTTGCTGTTTGATCATACTTTTCAGATAGTTCGTGAACGAAGAAAATCCATCTTAATCTATTTTAATGGTATTTGCATTCAATCCATTTCATGTATCAAATGGATTTGCTCCATAAAAATCTTCCCAGAACTCTGTTGAAAGGGAATTCAGAAAACAACTTCTAAACACCACCATAATGCATGATTATATTTTTTCTCAAGGTTAAAAACTGTAGTTTAATGTTTACAGTGCTCAAGACTGTTAGTTTTGAAACTCCCAAGTACTTCAGAATGGGTTTTATGTCTCTAACTAGTCTAAAACTAAAGTCCTGAGCATGAGAGCTGGTCTCCTTGAAATGCTGGGTCAGTATTCAATACCTGAAACTTCCCATAGTTCTACCTGGATATGAAAAACAACCAGGGTCCAAGTAGTGAGCAGGCGTATGTTCTCTTTGGATTCCAGGGGAATGAAGTGCTGTCTTCAAGCACTTCATTTAATTTTTGTTTGTGAGTATGGGCCAATGTAGCAAGAGACTACAGCTGCATTATTTTGGAGGTGAGTTGAACTGCTTTCAAATAGCATTGTCCCTGCCTGTCTTCTGCCTCCCTACAGCCTAAGAGTAAGTTTGGCGTGGGTGCTATGGAAAAACACTTGTAAAGAGAAAAATGTCACATTAGTAAAATCCATGTAAGAAGATGGAAGGTTTAAAATATGCTTTTCTGTTTGGTCTTCCTCCAAGACAGTTTTTGGCCAAAAAAGAAACCCCCAAACAAATGTAGCTACTTGGTAACAATAACTTCTAAGATCAAGCAAGTAAAAATAATATCATATTAGGTAACAGAGAAGCAACTGTTTTGGTGCAACCAGTGTATAAAGAAGTAGTGCTCTTTATTTCTGACACCTAGTGCTTTGCTTTAACAAGAAAACAATTTTTTTATTCAATGCACAGCATCAAAGCAGAAATGAGGTGCAAGCAGACAGAGGAGATAAGTTAGCACTGTGTTTGAAGCAGCACGCGAGTGTTTCCAGCTAAGACAGGCTTCTGTAATGTGCTTCTCAGAAGTGCAGCCCAGACTGCAGCGCTTGGTTGTGGCCAAGTTTTGCCCAACAGGTTCTAAGCTCTGCTTAGGAGGGGAGATGCTGGTGGTACAGTCTGACTCCAGTTCAACCCTGATTCAGGACTGCTTTCATCCAATTATGAAAAGATGAATATTTAATCTTTCTCTTTAGACCTGAAAAGAAGTTCTTTTCTGAGGATCCTACTGTGGAGGGTTTCAGCCTTGCTTGTCATGTTAAAAATCTTCTCATTTCAGAAAAATGAGTCTAGTGTGTGCCTTTTCTAGGGGATGCATCCCTGATAGTTGTTTGACCAGCTGTTTCTTATTGTCCTGGGAACAAAAATTTGGAGACCTAAGGCACAAACTACTCTTACAATAGACACATCTTTTCTGATTAGGTAATGTTCACTGAAAAAGAGTTGTTGAAGAAATGCAGAAGTGTTCACTTAGTCAGATGATATCGTGGTCCAGAGGAGGGCCATGAAAATGATCAGGGGGATGGAGCACCTCTCCTATGAAGAAAGGCTGAGAGAGTTGGGGTTGTTCAGCCTGGAGAAGAGAAGGCTCCGGGGAGACCTTATTGCAGCCTGTCAGTTCTTAAAGGGGGCTTATAAGAAAGATGGGGACAAACTTTTTAGCAGGGCCTCTTGCGATAGGACAAGGGGGAATGGTTTTAAACTAAAAGAGGGAAGATTTAGACTAGATATAAGAAAGACATTTTTTATGCTGAGGGTGGTGAAACACTGGAACAGTTTGCTCAGAGAGGTGGTAGATACCCCGTCCCTGGAAACATTCCGGCTCAGGTTGGACGGGGCTCTGAGCAACCTGATCTAGTTGAAGATGTCCCTGCCCATGGCAGGGGGGTTGGACTAGATGACTTTAAAGGTCCCTTCCAATCCAAACTAGTCTATGATTCTATGATTCTATTTGGGTCTGAGGAAAGCAGTGGCTCTGTTCAAGAAGCGACTGATTTAAGAATGGTCAAAATTTTGAGCATGGGATGGGATAGTCCTGCAGAAAGCATCAACAGCAGAGTGTTGAGGACTGTGTTGATACCAACAAGTAACCACATTCTAGTTACCAATATCTCCCAGGAAACAACTGTCACTCTTTTTCACTTGTACCTTGTAACGGATAGCTCTACTAATTCCCAGGATTAGAGCAGTATATGGAAACACTACTCCCCTAAACTGTACTGGTATGCCAGCAGGAACAAGAAAAGGCAATTTCTTCCCAGTTAAAGAGACTTTTCAAGACAAGATGTATTATTTTTCTTGGATTCTGTTTAATGAACTACCAGGCCCCATTCACAAAAATATGGTCTTTGATCCTGACAAGATAGCCAAATCAAGCTATCTAAAATCTCCCTCACGTACAGAAAAAAATCAAGGTGCCAGAATCAAGGACTAGATGATAGCAAAGACTGCACTGCACTGCACAGGACAGATATATTTGGACCTGCTTAGTTACAACAATTCAAATAGAAGATGCATCCTGATTATGTGTCCAATATTTCAGAAGATAAAGACAAGAGATTCACCCTCACCCTGACCACTGACAGATTCTGTTCTCATGTGCAAGGCTGGGGGTCTTCTTAGAGAACATCCCATTATCTCACCCTAAGTCCAGTTGGCTTTCACAAATGTGAAATGCTGTTTTACATTGACAGTCACCACTAAGTATTTCACACACTTAGCATCTCCCTTATCTTCCTTCTCTGTAGCATGTGGGCTTCATCTCAGTGGCAGTACACTTGACTAAAGTGTAAAGAACCACGTGGAAATCAGTCTAAAAACAATTGCTGGAGCCCTTTCACTTCCTTTGTGCAGACATGGCACATCAGTTATCAAATGACAGATGAGAACAGTTGTTCTGACACTTTAATTCTTTGCCTTTTCACCCTTTTCCTTGGTAAGAGGAATTATAACCATTCATATAAGGAATATAGGAAATAAAATTGTTATAGTTACTCTGTCTAGATGACACAATTTGCCATGTCAACACAAGGAAGAATCCTCTACAGATTCCCTTTTTTCAGAAGGAGCTTTGTACACTTGCTGACATAAAAAGATTGAGAAAGCTCAGTAGTGCTTACCTCCACAATACCGTCTGTTCAGACCCAGAGCTGGCTTTTGATTCCGTTTCACACATTCATCCAGACAGTTTAAAGGACTTGAGGGTAGGGGTATGCATATTCTTGCAATGTGCAGCCAGAGGTTATATTGCTACTGTTCATGACACACCTGGGGAAAAGAAATGCCTGTGACTGAATGGCTAATCAGGCTTTAAGCCTCAACTCTCTGTTAACTTGGTTCATGCTGCTGGATTTAGTCAACTATAAAAAGCATTCTTTATCTTACACAGACTATATCATATTGAGGATAAATTACATTTCAGCAAATATTTTCCTTCCAAGGAGTAGATTTTTTCACTTCAGACTATTCTTCAAAACATGGTGAAATTGCACTTAGCTTTGGCAGCACGAATTTACTTTGATTGATTACCTGATTTCCTTCTAGAGTATGGTAACAGGGCTTGCAGATAGCAGAGAATTAATGTAAGTTTAACCGTTTGATAGTTTGACCTGTCTCATGTGGCATTCTGGTAAGCAGTCTAGGAAGTATTGCCTAGGCGAAACTACAGCTAGAAGGGCCTGCAAGCATGCTGGAGTATAAGACTGGAATTCATAATGATTGCAACTAACTGAAAAAACATCCCCAAAAAATAGGATGCAGTTCAATACAGATGAATACAAAATACCACTCTTGGAACTAATCAATTGCTAAAATAAAAAATAACTGCTAACCAGTAGGTTACCGGCAAAGGATTTGAGAATTATAATGGTTCACAAGCTGAACATCATTAAAAAAAATTATGTCAATGGAGAAGAGGGAAGCAAAGTCTGTGCTTGGATGAATAGACAGGGGTGCTGTAAGTTAAGATTCATTCCTCTCTTCTTAGCACTAGTAAGGCTTTAGTTAGACTGCTGTGTCCAGCCTTCTTTAGGTACCACAGGTAAAGAATGTAGGCCAGCTGGGAGAAAAGCCAGAGAAGATCAGTAGGGATGATTTAGAGATACACAAAAAATGACTGTTAAGGAAAGGACTAAAAATTTGGGACTGTGTATTCTAGAGAAGAAAAAGTTGAGAGAAGACATGATAAATCTTCCAATACGTAAAAGATTGCTGCAGAGAGGAAAAGGTTATTCATTCAGAGTGGTACAAGAAGTTATAGGCTTAACTAGAGCAAGGGAGATTTAGGTAAGATTTTAGGAAAATATTTCTGAAGACAAGGATGGTCATGCATTGGAAAAGACCATGTTGGGGAAGTGTGGATTATTGAGGGAGAGAGGTTAGACAAACCTCCCTCAATTATGTAGGTACATTTGATTATGTCCTGTCTGTTCTGACCTGAAATCACACTTAGTGGCTATGTAATTGTTATTTGGAAAACTCAGTAAAAAGAGGGTGCTCTATGTAAGCACAGAGCCAAGAAAGCATGAAAAGAGAAGTTTCAGGAATACTTGTGTCATACGAAGCCCCACTCGCTGTCGGTGTAGCTCTGGTACTAAAGGTTCTTGATTAATTCACTACTCTTAAATGAGTCTAGACTTAACTTTTGTTCAGTCAGGTTTGACCTTTGTACAATATCATCCTTTTTTTCATGATTAGAGTTGCTGCCTCTATTACCCCTTCCTAATGTTGCCTATATTTCTGAGGCGTATAGTGCATATTTATTCACTAGTCTGTGAATAAATACTACCTCAGCCTCCAAGCTCTCTTTTTAGATGCATTCCTACCATTCAGAAAATGTGTACTTTAGGTATTCAAGGTAGAAATCAATAGATAACTTGAGGCACAGAGTCTTTGTGTGAGATGTCTTTGGACTTGCCCTTCAGCTGAGTAGTTTAACATATTTTTCTTCCAGAACTACATTTTACTGGCTTGCTTAAATGGATCTGAATGCTTGTGGTTTTCTGTGGTCACAGGGGGCCACTACTCCAAAAGCCACATGGTATTATTGTGGAAATAGCAAATAGTTTGTCACTATCGAAGCTCTTTCCTTGCCTCTCCMCCTCCTGTTTGGAACCTGAACTAAACCTGTGACCTGACAACTGAAAGGCCGACTGATATTTGTGAAATATAGATCAGACCTAAACACTAGAATGGCCAGATGTGGGAGAGCAACACTCCACTGTCTGCTGCCAGTCTCAGTAATGTAGGTGCTTTGACTAACAGCTCACAAAAAGCATTCTCAAAACCAAAAAAATGGTTGCTTACCCTTCTGTAGTTTTTCTCATATGGTAAAAAGCCCCAGATTTCCGCATGTTTTGGTGCTGTCGAAAAGCATGGCCTTAAACGGCACCGTGACAGAGGCAGAATGGCAGCTATTCCACAGTTCTGTAGGGTAAATAAAGATTAATTTTCTATATTGAAAGCAGAACTATCATAGAATATTATGTAGTGGATATATTATGTGTTGTGAAGCCTCTTATGCCATGCACTTTTACTCAAAATGCCTGGCTGGGTTTTCCCATGCCTATGAACCACGGTTGCCTGGCTAAGATCCTTACACAGTTCCAGTATTTTTCCAGCTCCTTCCTCAACCTGTGGGGTCTCCTCTTGTGCTTCTGTTCCTCCAAATCTTACTTACACTATCCTAATGAGTCTGATGCACTGGGATTGCTTGGATGCCAGTTGATTTTCAAGTGCTGTAATATGCTGGTGCATATGGCTTGTCTGGTGCTTGTCTGGTGTGGATTTTGTAATCTCAGTCACTCACAGCATGAGAATCAGACTCCTTCTTGGCAGACTGAAGAGATTCTGACAGCCGGCAAGTGACTTTCTTTAAGGAATAATGCCAGTGTTCTTTATAAGAATGATAGAGTCACAGGAACAAACACCTTTTCCAGTTTTTAAGTGTTGAGCTTTATCAATACATAAGTATTCAATGAGAACTCCTGTTATTGCAATGAAACACCGTACTTCCTGAATAAACTAGCCTTTTAAACAGCACAGGTTACAAGAATCAGTACTAATATATAGGCAGATTTCACACTATAAAAATATATTGCATTCTCACCGTAATTTTAGTCAGTAACGATGAATTTGCAGTGCAGGTTTCAGCCCCTGAAGAAGTGTAGTTTACCAGAAAAACTGTTAAGAATTGACTAGAAATAAAGTCCATGGACGAAGCTTGTCTTCTAAGAACAGAGCTTGGGAAGAAACGTGCTTGTTTTACTTTACCTTCTAATCGCCTTCTGAAACACTTGGTCTGGTACTAATTACTTTGGCTATGAAGAGTGTATTGTTTTCACCTCAGTATTTCTAAAAAGCTTTTTATCGGAGTTCCTACCATTCCTCTCCTGTCCATTCCCTGTTCTAAGACTGTAGCTGAGAATATGCTGTCCTGTCTGCTTGTAAAAAGTCATACGCCTGTGTTACAAACTCTCTTTTGAAAAACATCTTTTGCATTTTGAATATCCAGGTAGCTAGTGAATTCAGATGTGTTTCTCACTTGTGCATTCATATTTCTGGTTAAGCTCAGGAATTCCAAAAATAATATCAGAGAGGAAAACTCAAAAGCTCATTGCTTTTGTGGCTTTTTTCACTGAGGCCAGTTTTAGGCCGTATTGCCAATGATCAGTCTGTACTCCTTAGTTCTATATTATATACATAAGCTGTGTGTGCAACAAATGATGTTTTCTTAGCCTCTCCATATAGCCTATTAAAGAGTAGTTGGAATACTTCCATCCCTAAAGTGAAACCTTTGGCATAAATAATATTGTCATTTGGATAGGCTAGACATACTTTTGCAAAGTGACCTTGTAAAAATATTGTCTGAGGTATGACTGAGCCTAAATTATATGACAGTGAGGTAGTATATTCTGGTCCCTCTGGTGTATGAGGTCTCATCTTGTAGCAGCAAAACCACCTGAAATTAAACAAAAAACTGCAGTGTGCATCAGATTTAGAGGTTGAAGTAAGCTGGTTTTGGGGGTTTTTTTAGTTGCAGACATTTATGTAAATTCTTTGTTTGGCAAAGGCAAACATTGCTTACTGTGGTTTTTCTGTCTGATGATTTTTGTCTTCCTAAAATAAAATTATATGAAACACTGGAAGGAACTCTTCTGCCTACATTATAAATATAAGTAAGTCTGGAATAGTTGGGTCAGAATTATTTTTTCCTCTCTCTTTTACAGCTCTCTCAAATGTTTTTCTGTGTCATTCAGGCATAACTTGATTGTTTGGGTGCTCTGGATGACAACATCTTGCTCCCTATTAAAACATGCATATTTCTGTTTCCCCTCAAGGGTCAATCATCTTAAAAACTGTTTTCCTAGTCTGTAGGGCAGGGATAGATATTATAGTTGAATATCCCATTTACCAGCCTATCCCCCTAAATCATTATTCAGATGTTCATGCTTACTATACCATGTTGCCAAGTCTATTCCAGTTCATAAGAACAAATGGGACCAACCCATGCTCTATCATTTGAAATAATTCTTGTGTTTAATGTATAAACTTTTTGGTTTGTAATATTCTGTAAATGTAAGGGAAAGTATAGTGTAGCTGTAATGGAAATCTTTTTTAAAATGACTATACATATACTGACTGTTATTCTCTGCCATTTCAGTGAAATAACTTTAGAGACAGAAGGGCACAATACCTGATAATACAGGTCAGATCATACAGGCCATTCACACAGTGAAGCTGCAAAAAAGAAGAAATGGGAAAAATACAAGGTCACTTGTGAATCAGTGTCTCTCACTGCTTGCCAAGAACGTAGAGAGGCACTTAGTCCAAGAAGGTGAAAGAAGTACCCGTCGAGTGCAATGTTGTATTAAAAACTATTTGACTCAGAAGTTACTTCTGAAGAAGTGCATATATGATTTTGGAGTCAAGTTTTCAATAGCTGCTGCAAAAACGTGATCGTCCGGGCTGTGTTCAATATAAAGAGCTTCAGCTTTTAATGCTTTATTGCTGCCAAAATGAAGCTGCCAAAACTGAAGGCTATCTTAGGGCTATTCTGTAACTGTGCCTTTTTACTACTACAAACAAATCATAGAGGGGAGCAAGTGTACAGCTTAAATAACCTTATGAATATTGGACTGGACTTTCAAGTTTGTGACTCCCATTGACTGAGGAATATGACTGTCGTATCTTGCTTTGTTCCACAGCCATTTCATGAATTTCATAAATTAAATTAAAAAGAGGAACCATAGTAGAAGCTCTTTATATCAGGAGTTGTGATATAGTCACTCTTCCGTGTGATCTTTTAAGTCCAGAACAGTAGGTTTTCCCCCTACCTTCCCCATATTGCAAAATTCCTTCATTTAGATTTGGAGAGTTTATTCATAAAAATGCAACTTTTTTCCTGATGCATTAAGGTTTAAGAACAGTTTTTTTTTGTTTTGTTTTGTTTTTTGAGAAGGTCCTTCTTGTTTGTAGTCTCATGTCTAAATTTAGAGTTGTTAAGATAGGGTCCTTGTGCTTTTTTTTAACAGTGCTTTCGGAGTAGAAGATTACAATCAACGAATTTATATTTAAAAAAATGGAAAAGGACAGGTTTGAATTTTTTTCCCCAAAATTAGCTTTCAGACTTTTGTACTGCTTTGGAGGAGTACCAGATACCAATTATAGGTTACAATCAGAAGATCCTCATTCTCTAGTCAGATTTTTCTGAGTAGAAGACACTTCATACTTAGTCAAATAATGTCAGTTTAGTGTAACAGTCTGGCATATTAGGTATTTCTAGCAGCTTCTAGCTTTCACCCTTTATGTATGACTTAAAGGTAGGATCAAGAGTGAACAGAGAAAGCACTTTTGGTACAATGCTATTTTGGTATGTGTTTCAGGAATAAAAAAAGTGAGATATACAGAGAAACTGTTTTAAACATAATAAAGTTAAAATATCAATTATAAGTCTACTCACTGAAGCTTTGACTTCAGTTTTTTGCATTTGTAATATGTACAGAAACTACACATGTACATAATAAAATGCAACTTCAGCTTAAGTGTGGCTTTTTTTTGGTGTACAGATTCTCCAGCTCTGCATTGGGAAGCCAAGCACACAGAGACATACAGATAGTTTGAGAGGACAGTGGGGCAGAGCCTAGCTATAAATGTAATAGCTATCCATCTCTAAAGGGGGAGGAGGAGGGTATAAATCCTTCCTCTGGCTGTTCTCCCCTGGCTGACAGGGAAGACATGATGACAAGAGAGTGTGGTGGTGAAGTCTGGGAGGCAAAAAGCAATTCTTACACATCTGTGTGAGATGCATAAGAAAGACCTGCACAAGTGTGCAGTAGTTTTTTAAACATACTCTTCCAATCTATGTCTTATAAACGAAACTTGTGCTGTGTGAGAGGGTTCTTAAAAAAAAAAAAAAAAGTCTAAAATCAAATAGAAAACCCCATCTGTGATGGATACTGAAGTGGAAGAGAAATCCTGTCAAGAAAAACAAGTATTTGTTTCACAGTACTGTGAAAAAGAAAATGAATTCAGAAATGAAAATGAATTCAGCTGCTATTGTGACAGCAGCTGAGGTGCACAGGCTGTTGGCCAACTGACAGGCTGGGTGTCACCTGCTCTGGGTGCCTTGCAGATTTTGTAACCAGAGGTTATCGATCAGAGAGCCCCACCATGGGTACGAGGTTTTTGTCTGTTCGCATGAGGAATTTGTGACTAGCAAGCTGGAATGTGGCATGTCTGACCAGGATAACTGAAGGGGAACCACTTTACAGCATTAGACTGGGATACGGTGAGCTTATGGTACTGGCAGGGCAGGAGTGTGTTGTCAAAGGATGATCAGCTACATTCAAAAATGGGATGAGAGTTGATGGACATAAGCATGCACTCACCAGGGGACTTTTTGGTCTGAGGTGCTGCCTGAGAAGGAAGGTAAATTAGCTGTTGAGCTGAGCCTGGGTAATGTAGCTGCTGGAAGAGGAGGCCACGGGAGTAGCAACAGCACTGCGGTAAGGCAGTTCCTCCTACCCAGCCTGAATGACTTCACATGTACGCTGAGTAGCAGGGAGAAGCAGGGAGCTGGAGGCTGCACTTCAGGGTAGTGATGGACACTTGTCACCAGTGCTACCAGTCCTCCTCAAGGAACTTCAGTGTCATCTCTTTCCAATGTATGTCCTGGCTATATAATGTGCTCAGCCTCCTGTGTTTAACTGGCGACATTTGGTAGATACTCCTGGTTGGTCTAACACTCTACACCAGGATAAGAAACATCAGGAGATGTGGTCTCACTTTTCAGTTTACATCCTCTGTGCTATATATAGTTCAGCAGGAACCTTGTTAAGTGTAGCGACTGTATGATCAGCTCATGTTTTGTTACAGTGAAAGATGTAAGCAAATATCTACATCTTTTACTGAGAATACACACGTAGGAGTCCCCTCATCTTCTAACAGCCCAAGTCTGTCATCATTTAAGTAACGACAGATGCACATGTCTCTGCCAGAATGAGGCAGAGTCTGGAGCTATCCATTTTGTCTGAGGCTAGTTTTTATGTTGCCAAAACATAACTGTGTCTCCTGCAAACTTGAGGTCCTCTAGACGAAAGCAGACAACATTGGTGTGCAGTTATTTTAACCATTAGAGTTGACACCCTTTTACTGGGGAAAGGAAACAGTATTGGAACAACCTCTTCCCAAACCTGCTTATGCTGCAAGCCAGCAGCTCAGGGAAAGCTACGTAATGTGGCATTGCAGACCACACCCCTAGCAGCCTAGGCGTAGTGGCTATTTGGCAGAAATAAACCAGCTACAGTTGTACTTCAGGGTTTTTTTAGCTCCAAAGCAGAAAGGGCACATTGTACTAGCTGTTGGCGTCACTGACAGGATTTGTGAGGCAAGCCTCAAGCTGTTGTTGAGGATCTTGCTATTACCAGATGTGGCCTAGAAGGACCTTATCTACTTGAAATCCAGCTGGTCTGGAAACAAAAATGTCAACTTTACTAATAGAATGCTCTGTGCAGGGACGTAAGACTTTTCCCCCACCTTTTCTTTTCATTTAGGAAAGTTAAATTCCCTCTAACGAAATGAAAGGCCCTATTACATGGAAGGCAGGCATGACTGGAAGGACTCTTTGTCTCACAGACTGTTTGTCGACACTGGCCCACTGTGTTGGCAGCAAAGCTAATGTATTGAATTTGCAATTTAGCTGCCACTAAAAATAGGTAGCCCTGACCTTTGTGCTCTAACTCAAAATTCAGTCATAGTTTGGACTTACACCATTTTTAGCTTATTGAAATGAGTAATCAAAAAAGCAGGTGGTGGTGGTGGGGAAGCAGAGCATACCTGCAATTTTAAACAGTGACTTTTTCACAGAAATTATTAATATACCAGCATTGTAGTGTGCATCTTCAACCTGGGTGATCTGTGCACATAATTAACATCTTTTAGGAAGGAAAACTTCACAAGTAAGTGTCAAAACACTGGTTTTGTATTAGTAGTGCATAGACAAATGTTCCTAGCTATATGTTACAACTATGTAGAAATTATGCTTACATGTTTAGGTGCTCACAGATAGGTGAGGTGCTAGCCACCACTAAGGTAAAGTGGATTTTCCATTCACAATCACAATGAAATTGAAGGATTTTAATCCAAATATCCTTACCCTTATGTATGGGTTTGGTACAGAGCAAAATGCAAACTGCCAGGGAAGTTGGTCCCAACTCTCATTTAAAAAAAACCCTGAAACCAAACCCCACTTCCTTTCCAAAAGGCCTTCCTCTTTTGTATCTAGATAGCCAGCCTTAGTGCAAAGCACGTGCCAGCTTACTACTGGGAACCTGGGCTTAATGCAGTAAATGTCCATTACACCTGAAGTGATATTCATTAGACATAGGAAAGACGGCTGCTTGGGGTAAGTATCCTTCCACTGGGGCCAGCCCTTGTTCTCTCCTAGCACAAAACTAACAGTGTAGTACCTAGAATTAGCTTAAACAGGCAACGCATTAGGTTTCAACTGTAGCATTAATTACATAAGATATATTATCTCTGCAAAAATGTTTACTGATTTTCAATACACACTTCACTTATCAAGAAAACGTCAGCAGTTACTCTCTTGTTCTTGTGACGCTATCAGTCCTGTGTATGCAAGGTCCAGCCTTTCAGACCTCTTCCTACTGAGCAGAGCCCTAAACCCCGAGTTAAGCTTTTCTCCCTGTGCTTGTCTAGTGCTTAGAAATGGGAATCATCTAATACAGCACACACAGAGCTGCTGCAAGTAGTCGGCAAAAAGATTCAGCTAAAACGAGTATTAGTCAACTTGCCCATTCATTGACTTACGCATCCTACTTTAGCTTACAGGAAAAATACTTAATTAGAACATTTTTCTATTACACGGGCAGTAGCTGTCTCCTGGAATTGATGCTCAAGTTTCTTTCTAGATCTAGCCCTCACTTTCCCCATGCTGACCTCCTCTGCCAACACGCACACACACACTCACTCTCTCCTCCTCCCTCCTGACACCATCAGAATGGGGGTTTGAGATGCTCATTTCCTGTAATGACTGTTTTAAAATTTTCTCCACAAACAAAGCAATGAATAGAGATAACAGCATATGACATTAGATGTTCTTGATTTTGCCAATCGCAGCCCGACAGAAAATGACTTAATGATTAAAAAACTTTGACTCACTGGTTTGTGAATGGCCRTGTTTAAGAATGTAACCCCTCTTAACTTCTTTACACCATGGTACAGTATAATTCACTCAGCCTGAGAGGAGGATAATGACAGCTTTATACAGGATCTCACATCACACCTCCAAGTTTTCTTCTTATCTCAAACGTTGCACCGCACATTAAAGCTATAGTCTGTATTAATCTAACCTCTGACATTTGGGCCATATTAACTCACCAATGCAGGTTTATGTATCTCACACCTCAGACCCTATCAAGAAATTTGGCAGTGGCAGCTTGATAAGGACACCATACCTTACTGAACTTGTTCTAAAAACAACATCAGCAAAACACTCCTCTGGTTGCACTTTTTAATGACCTTGCTCACTTGTGCTCATTCTTCTTTAGCTGTTGCCCATATGGGTAGTCCGTGCTTCTGTGGCATCAGAAATGCTGTAAGGAAGGAGGACTGAAAATTACATTTTTCTGTAAAAATATTAGCACCCGGGGAGGGGGGGCAAATCTGTGGAAAGTCTATAAACTGGAAACTTGAGCTGTTCATTTTTAGATGGTAAAATAATTGTTAAAAACAGGGTTATGTTTTTAATGAGACTGATCACGTATTTTTGTTTCTGTACTAGACTAATAAAAAAAACAATCTTCATTACCAGGTACTTTACAGTGAAAATTCTACCAGAGGGACGTTACTGGTATTGCAACAGTTTAAGCAACCACTACAGTACATTCAGATTCTCTTTTTGTTCATAGTGAAATAACATTCCCCAAATTGTGTATTATCCCAGCTTCCCAAGCTGGAATCTGTATTGGAATAGGTATTTCAAAAGAAGAAGAAAATAACCAAATTCTCAAATTAAACTTAGTTTGTTTCAAGAAAGCTGGGACCATTCTAAGGAGTTCTGCAAGTGCATCATCTTAATTCTGCAACAGAGTGGTTCAGGCAGGCAGCGTTTACAGCTGTAATATTTATACACCTTTTAAAAAAATAATAAAAATAATTAAAATTATACTTTCAGAAAATCTCAAAAGCCTGCAGATGGGGTTTCTATCTTTTAATTTCACCCTTACTTAGACAAATTCTCATTCATTGTGTTGAAAACTGATTACCATATGTTGATAAAACAATGATGGTGACTATCGTAAATAAAGTACAGACAAAAGTCAAGTCAGCTGTTTTATTAAATACATAATTCTAAAAACCTTTAGAGAGGTTGGATAATGAATGCACTGAGAGCACTAGACTGCACAACTTAAGAAACAAATGATAGCTCTGCTTCACAACTGCACGACAGGTTCTTGAGAGATTCCTTTTCATGCTTGTCCAGTGATATTTTTAGGAACTACAGCTTACAAAAGAGCCAGTGCTTTATTGCAGTCACTTTTCAAGGCAGCTCTGGCTAGCTTTACATTCTTTTTATCTCCTTTCCTTTTTTTCTCTCATTATCTTCTTGCTTTCTTCTCTTCTCCTCTTAGTTACAGGATTCCGTGGATCATAGATCTCAAAAGTGTCTTCATCCTGCATGCTTGCATCTTTCACCTTTCTGCTTCTATCTTCAAATTGAAGTACATGTGACATCCTACAAAAATAAAACATAGCTCAAACTCAGTGAAAGAATGGAAAGTTATGATTTGTAATTATGATATGCATGGCAAGATTTTAGCACCGTGACTTATTTTTGTGCATAGCAAAAAAGATATAAGTTTTGCTGGGTTTTTTTGTTGTTTTTGTTTGTTTCTTTCTTTCTAAGTAGACCCTACTATTATGGGGTAACCACTTTTGTGAAGACCCACTCTGAAAAATACAGCTAGAGTTTGTCCTGCTGGATTTTACTTCATGTACTGAACTCTCTTGTCCTGTCTTTTTCTATTTAACCAGAAATTTCCATTTCTATTTTTCTATATCTTCCCAAATGTACTGAATAATTTTCCCAGGAACAAGGAGTGTTTCTCAAGTTTTCCTATTAGTCACTTTGGACATCCTTTCACTGTTAGGGTTTTACAAAAGGGGGGAAGAGTTTGCATGGAAAACACTTGAAGTAGCTACACAGAAGATCAAAAAGGGAATGCTTCACGCCCTGCTGCTCCACCTTAACTTGGTTCAGATCATGCTTTTTAATTCTTTGAATACCAGACTAAACTAACGCTTTGTTCAATCCAATATTTTTTCTACTGTTGATTAGAAGTTTTCCCCCCATTAGATATTTCCCCATGTCAGCAAATTCCCAGTAATCTGAGAACATCACCATTGCAAGCTCGAGAAGTGGGCCCATGTGAACCTCAGGAGGTTCAACAAGGCCAAGTGCAAGGTCCTGCACCCGGGTCGGGGCAACCCCCAGTATCAATACAGGCTGGGGGATGAAGGGATTGAGAGCAGCCCTGCTGAGAAGGACTTGGGGGTACTGCTGGATGAAAAGCTGGACATGAGCCGGCAATGTGCACTCGCAGCCCAGAAGGCCAACCGTATCCTGGGCTGCATCCAAAGAACCATGGCCAGCAGGTCAAGGGAGGTGATTCTGCCCCTCTACTCTGCTCTGGTGAGACCCCACGTGGAGTACTGTGTCCAGCTCTGGAGCCCTCAGCACAGGAAAGGCATGGACCTGCTGGAGTGGGTCCAGAGGAGGGCCACGAAAATGATCAGGGGGATGAAACACCTCTCGTATGAGGAAAGGCTGAGAGAGTTGGGGTKGTTCAGCCTGGAGAAGAGAAGGCTTTGGGGAGACCTTACTACGGACTTTCAATACTTAAAGGGGGCTTATAAAAAAGATGGCGGCAACCTTTTTAGCAGGGCCTGTTGCGACAGGACAAGGGGGAATGGTTTTAAACTAAAAGAAGGTAGATTTAGACTAGATATAAGGAAGAAATTTTTTATGCTGAGGGTGGTGAAACACTGGAACAGCTTGCCCAGAGAGGTGGTAGATGCCCCATCCCTGGAAACATTCAAGGTCAGGTTGGATGAGGCTCTGAGCAACCTGATCTAGTTGAAGATGTCCCTGCCCATGGCAGGGGGGTTGGACTAGATGACCTTTAAAAGGTCCCTTCCAACCCAAACTATTCTATGATTCTATGATAACCTGGAGTCAAAAGTAGTTTGTTAGCTGTAGTCAGTGGCAGGAAAGCCTGGAGCTTGTCAACTATGGCCTTATTAGCAGGTATCACTGAGGTGAGAATTAATACAGAAGCTGTCAGAAAACCATGAGTTTTAGCTTGGACACACAAAATCTAAAACAAAAAGATAAATTATTTACTCTACTTAAAGAAAAAGAGACATGGGAGGAGAAGAGAAGAAAACCAAACCAAAGATGCTTACAACTTGACCGATTGTAAACCTATTGATCTTTTGAATATACAGTCATAGTAAAGCTGCTACTTAAGAACCAGGAGAACAAGTATAAAGTTCATATGTTAAATTAAAAAAAAACCCAAAACAGAATTAAAAGATTTTTCAGTGCAAACAACCATGCCTAGGCAAAAACCCCACTTACGTTTGGATTCTGTATTAATCAATTGCAAAAACGTCTTTGACTTTGATGGGAAAACTTAAAAGAATAGAAACTATACTGAACTGAATCTAAGCATATCAATCTTTATAGCATTAGRTGTCTTTGTCTACAGTCTTTGTGGCAGAAAATCCAGAAAAACCAAGTCAGTATCAGAATGAAAGTTTTGTGGCCAATGAAATACTGCTTTATCAGTCTCTTGCAACATGTAAGAGGTCCTAGATTAAACAGGTTTTTCAAAGAGCTCTAATGCAAATCTCCATACATAGAGAAAGGGAGGGAGGGAGAACCAGCTCAGTTACTGTAGATTACAATATAGTATTATTAAAGAAACCAGACACAATTCAAAGCTATAGACTATATGGGATCTCTTTGAATGCTTTAGAAAAATCTTAAAAACAAAAATTGAGACTTTTCATCACAATTGATTCTTGACATATGGGTTTCATAAATCTCTTATTGTACAGCATTGTCAGCATGCCTGCACATTACCCTGTCCTATGGAAATACTTAAGAGTTGTTTCCAGTGTATAAAACCTCAGTAGTTTATAACCCTGTACACACTACTAACACCAAAACTTATTTTTTTTAGTCGTATCTACAATTCAGAATAACATAATGTACCATCAGAGTGACTCATGATTGCGTATTTGTAGTTTAATTATAAAAACATTGTCTCACAGTGGAGGGACTGAAGTAATTTATTTTAGTTAACATGCTTTCTGCATTTGTCATATTATTCTCAACTTATTAAGGATGAGCATTTGAATATTTTTTTAAGCACACATACCAAATCACACTATCCTAGTGTGAATTAAAATATAGGCCTAAAGAGATGGAGTCATCCCTTGGTGAGTGGTTTTAGAGTGTTATATGGGTGTATGTAGAAGTGTAGTCACAGTTAGCCATTTCAGCAACTCAGGTTTTCAAAAAAATGCCACAGCACACTTGCAGGATACAACTAATAGGAATTAAAAATAAAGACACCTCTAATTCTTGGGTCAGGCCGTACCACATCCCAGGTAGTTTGCAAATTAGATGCAGTAGATTCAGACTAAGCAATGTTTACTTCTCTCCAAGAGCTGAAAGAAGTCATAGTCTCTGACTCCTATTCATAACTTTCCACTGAGGTGTTCCCAGCTGTGATTAAAAATAAGCCAATATTAAGAAACTTTTTGATATTCCCAGAATCAATTTCAGATGCAGCATCTCATAGGTAAAGCAAAATAAATACAGACTGTGGTGGAGATTTTAAAAAATATTTTCCTGATGTGAACTTAAACTTATTTTTTGCAAGTCACATCTTCACAGGTAGACCTGTTTTGCATCTATGTAAATGGTAAATCACACTTAATACTATTTTCCAAAAACAATGCAAATTGTTTTCTTTTTTAAGGAACATGGGAAGTATTTAATAATTATTTCTATATGAACTGTTTGAATTTACAGTAACCTTACCCAAGCTCCAACGAAAGTTTGCATTTGCATAATTTTCCAAGTGTGGAGTTAGGGCTGTAATTCCACAAATACAGATTGCATGAGACTTTTTCTTGTTCGGTTTATAGCTTCCTTCCCTTCTGCGTGCTCCTGGGTTCATTGGGGAGCTGGCTGCCCAGTCATGCTTCCCCAGTCACTGTGCTGAAAGCTCTAACTTCATCTCTTCATCTCTGGTCTTCGGGAACCTACTAACTTGTGCTTATCACCGCTTGCTGACAGTTCATTTTAAACAAGTGAGACATACAACTTTAAAACACACTTTTTCTTCAAAATTTAAAGGATGAAAGGTTGTCAGTTCTCCTATGCAAAACTCAAAAGAAAAAAAAGTTTTGCAGCTTAGTTTTTTTTGCTCAAAACTAGTTTTAATAAAATAGCTTGCCAAAACTGATGATTCTGGGTTTAAAGTATCTAGGTGTGCAAATTGTTGACTTTCTTTAGAAGAAGAAGTAACCACAAAATTATTTTCTTAACCTCTTTTATTAAGCTGGTGCTGCAAATCAGAACCAGCTATCTTAGCACAGATTTCTGGCTGGAGAGGGTTGATTTTTACCCCGGCCAGATGACAGCATCCTACAGTTTAACTGTTGTCCTATCCCATGTAATGGGGGAGCAGCTCTTCTGCACTTCTTTCCTTCAGTGTTACTAAAGGACATTCAGTACGTGGCTCTCTTCTGTATTCCAAAAATGAAATGTCTTGAAACATCAGACTGAAATACCTAAATTAATTTAAGAAGGTTTCAGAGACAGCACAGGATTTCAAAGGTACACAGACACTCTCCTGGCCTAGTGATATTCTCTGATAATGATTTTTGCAACAGTCAGCAAACAAGATGGCTTCTTCACAGTTACTAGCAGAGTAGCTCCTATATGTCCTTAAGCTGTGGTAACTAACACATTACCTTGGTGATCAGTTTGATTACTTTCTAGGGGGTAACAAGTGGGAGAATGTTAGCTGCAACTGAAGCTAAAAAAGAAACTTCAGCACACCAGAAAGCATTCAAGAACTATTACAATATGATTAAGCTGTGTGTCCAATAGTCTAGCATAGGTAACACCGTATTTGCCAACTGTGCATCGAAGAACGAACCCCACCTATACAGTGCTCTCCAGGCAGACTCAACCAGTTTATTCAGGAGACAGATCATGTTCTTTTGAACTATTCTAGTACGATAGTACTTGTAAGAAAAGATATGATATACAGTAATCCCACTGATTTTGAGATGTGTGAGCCATGCATTGGTTCTGAACCATATGCCAGCTGCTGACAGGTGGCAGTCCTGTTAAGTGTAGCATAAACAGAAGTCTGGTATCACAACAGCTCTGGCCTTTCCAGAACTGCCCTTTGGGAGAAATTGAAGTGGCAATCAGTGAACTGAATCATTTTGAATCTCAGCAAGAGCAAGGAAGCACTGTGCTTTTGCACTAGTGACGAAGCTCGGATCTCCAAGTACAAATGCGCTGCATGCATCAGTGATTTTTATACTAACTGAATGAAAGTGCAAAGCTGCATTGCTTAATTCCACACTTGCTTATCAAACTGAGCTGTTACCAGCTCACCTGCTGCCCATTCAACCTTCCTTGCACAAATGACTCTACACAGCATGCCTTCTGGTGCCTCCACTTCAGTGGAGAGCCTCGGACATTATCTTGCACTCACCTATGTCAGCATTTTAAACAGCTGAGCTTTGCAGTAAATCATCAACAGGTGTGGACAAAAGTTATGTTCTGCCAACTCTGTTGTGAGGGTAGTAGCTTTTTGCAGAGAGGCAGTAACTTCTTAAGCAGTTTTAGCCAGGATTCATTTGGAGGCGCCTGCATAAAAAATGGCAACTGGTGATGTATCTTTTGTTTCTGCAATCAGTAGGCACCAAGAAAAAGTAACACACAGCTTTCCCTTTCCAGATGCAGAATGGTATGTTACTAAAAATGCAGTAGTTAAAGACAGAACATCTAAACTGTTGCTCAGAACATCGGCAAAAATTACATACCACCTCTAAATGCAGATTAAATGAATTAAGCAACTAATCACATTGCTATAAAATTTACAATATCAGAATTTTGCAAATTATTGCTACGTTTTATGAAAGTTATTGGTCCTCTCCATCAGGATGCTTAAAATGAACAAAGCAGGAGTAAGTATCTGTGTAAAGAAATTCAGTGCTGCTTCTTGTGTTGTACAGGCTGTCTAAGAAAAGAGAGAGAGACCAATATGGACCATAACTACTAGTACTACCATTCATTTCTGAGTTCAACATTGCTTGCAAGTAACATGCTACCTACTTTTCTCAATGATCACCAATGCACCATATATTTAAAAGAAAAATAATGAGGTACTCAAACACTACTGTTTTCCATAAATTATATTCTATTTGCCACTAACATTTTCCTTTAAATATTGTAAATGTGTATGTTAAACTATAAGCATTAACGTAGAAAACATTATAACACTTTCCTCCCATCACCCTCATGATACATAGGCAGTGGATAGAAATGTAGCTCATGTGAACAGATGAGAAAACAGATGAGTGAATCCACAGATCAAAGCAAATGAGATCTCTCTCCCAAGGAAAAAAAATTTTGGCTGTTCTGGAAGAATGAACTCACTGGCACTCTTTTCACTTCCAGCAGAGTAGCGGGTGGCACAGGAAGAGGAGAGACAGTTGAGAAACACTGAGAGACAGTTGAGAGACCAAAAAGAAAAATAAATTGAGGAATGTAAAGACTAAAAAAAGGATAGGAATGAGACACAAAAACAGAGAAAAAGAGACTGACCAAAATGTAAATAAAATGAAGAAAAATGTCAAATGACAATTGAAAACAAGCAAAAATTTTGAATCAAGGCAAGAGAACAAGAGTACAAACATGACAAAAAGAATGCCAAAACCATAAAACAATGGGAATTTTGAAAGAGGAAATACGTTAATAACATCTAATCTTGTTCCCACCTCAGAACTGAGATGCTACAACCAAAACAAGCCTCTTGGCTCAGGCTGCTGTTACCATTCCTTGCATAAGAGTGTCCAAGAGCTTTACAAATAATTTTGTAAACACAATGCAGTGGGAGAAAAGAAATACATTTATGTCTCTAATGAAACCTGCAATCATCACCAAGTGCTTTGCGCAACACAACTCTTGCAGGTGAGTTCCCCGGTTTCTGTCTGCCCTATCTCACCATCCAGCTTTGTTTTTCTTTTCATGTAAGAGATAACCCATCATCCCTCTTTTCACGCAAAGGAGTCCTGTAATCCAAGTTTCTCTCTCTTACAGATCATGAAAAGAAAAATAATTTTTTCCCAAGCACTTGAAGTAGGTTCTGATTCTTATAGCAATGAGGGTTGATAGCATAAGTACTGCTATAGACACAGTCTCAAACCTGGTTTCATCTCTTCAATTCTCACTTTTTCACACAGCCACTGCTATCACAAAAAAGATGGGTGCAGGAAACAAGCTTCCTTGAGTATGTTTTGTCTCATTACCTCATAGTACCGGAGCTGTGTTGAATTACCTATGAAAGCCCGTATTCTTCTGTAGCACTTGGTATTTAAACCTTCCACTGTATCACACATTGTTCCAGTTTGCCAAACCTGTTTGATTTCACTTTAACAAAGTTTATAATGCCTCCTAGTAATAACCTGTGGTCATAGGTTTCTGCTGTGATTGTTACCACTAAGAGATTTCACTCTTACTGGTTTCACTACTTGTTTCCACCCTTCCACATTCCTTTGTTCCTCTTTCCCCATCTCCCTTCCTAATGATCAGACCACTTGTCCCTCCCATTTTTTGTGCTTTCATAAAACCTTATATTTTTCAAATTTATTGACTTGCTATTTAAAAAGAGAAATAAGATTTGCTATTCAGGTCTAGCCAAATTCAGATCATTAGTTAGTCCATAGAAGTTTCTCATATAAAAAAATACTTAGAAGAGTATTGAGAAAATTGCTATAAATACAGATATTTACCATATTGCAGTCAACTTCACAGGTTAAGTATTTAATTCTACATCAAAATAATACTGTTTCAATCCGTATTAGTGAATATGGTACAGAGCACAGATTTTAGACTGAAATTTAAGATTTCACTATTGCTATAAATACCCGCACCCCCAYGCACTTTCCTGAGGTTAATTCATTTCTGCAAGACCCGAAAGTGGTATTTTCTAGCTTTCGGATGAATGGAAGTACTGTTAGCCTACAATATTTCAGCATTCGGATGTTAACAATGGAGGTAACGTATTACTGCTGCTCCTGCACAGAGCAAAAATCTTCCCAATTCTAAGCAAGCAAAAATAATAAAAATATGCTTTAAAAAATATTATACAAAGTCAGACTGTACACTTCTGTTAACTTTGACTAGCCCTTTGAAATTGTATTACAAATACTGGAGGATGAAGAAATTGGTTTAACCTCTTCAGAATAACCAGCAAGTTGTGGGTCCTCCGTAGGCCAAAGAATGAATTGTTTCTATTTTCTCTTGGTGTAGGCCTACAGCATAAAATGAGCAGAACAGAACTTTTGCAAATATTTCTAACATAATACTTTTTTGAGATATTCTATTCGAATGCTATGTGCTCAGTTTTACCCCAAAATATTCACAGCAGAAATAATAAGAAACTAATAGTTTCACTAAGTATGGGACATCCACGTTAAAAAAAAAACGCAAAAGATACTTCCGTTTTTGCAAAGCTAACAACAAAGTAAACTATTCTTGGTGAAGACTAATGTAATAGAGTATCCTTCCACTGTTCAAGATAGTACTAAGCATTTTTTTTTCTTGAAAGAAGATTTAGTTGCAAGTAACATTCTAAGAGAAAGGGAAAAACAACTTAACTACAAAAAAGCTCATCCAATTCAAAATATAATCAAACCACTGGGGGAAAATGTGATTAGTTCTCATAGTATTAGAATTAGAAATATGTAAAACCGTGATGACTTATGATTTTAAGCAATAAATATTCTTCTATTAAAAATTCAGTTGTCCTATTTTTATATTGCATCTGCTTGGTAACAAGTCATATATAGTGTATTTACACGATATCCTTGTCCCCTTCACAAAAATGTTAAGTAGTTTGATGAAAGAAGCTGAGTGCTTTAAATAGACAACTGCTCCTGGTAGAGTAGATCGGTATGGAAGACTATAATGCAAATTCCAGATGTTGTTCCAGACAGTGTACCAGTGTAGAAAAACTTTACACAGCATTTACTATAAGGACATGGGAACCGCCATACCGGAATAGACCAATGATCCATCCAGTCTATCATCCTGTCTCTGGCAATAGCTTGTACAGTATCTGATACTCAAGTCAGCAAATCGCCTCCCCAAGTTAACACAAACAGTCAGGCAGTATTGTTAACACCAGAGCACAGAGTTGGAGTGAGGGGGAGGAGAGGAGAGCATTTCTAGCACAAAAATACTCAGATTTTCGTAACATACAACATTGGACACCCTCCCTTCTCTTTTGTCCTTCCCTCTCCCGATTCTGAGTATGTCCAAATCCTTACTGTTTAAACATGTCATTGAATGAGATGAAGTTGGGGTGCTTGAAAAGGCGTGTAAATACGCAGGAAGATTAAGCTAGGCTATTAAAGATTTAGAAGATTATTTCTTCATTCTTCACTAGGTTTGCTGGCAATAAATAAAATGTAAGATTTCCAGACAGTAAACGTAATACTAGACATCCCTTGAGTAAAGCATGGATCATCTCTGAATTTAAGTCAAACAGTAGTCGATTCCAGGCCCAGATGCCTAGTCCAAATAAACTTAGACATGGAGGAATTAACAAAAAATAAACAAACAAAAAACCCACCCCAAATGCTCTGAGTTTCTCAGGCATGCCAAACAGCTAAAGCAATAAATATACAACTTCAGCAGAAGAACAATTTGTTAATAAAAAATTACTGACTGAAGCAATGGGCTAGAGCTAGCATTTACAAATCAAGGATTGACCACATTCTAGCAGTAGAGGGGTGAAGGTGGAGAGAAAATTGGAGAAAAAAAAAAAAAAAGATTTACAGCAGAAGGTGGTTGCTTTTTTTTTTCCTTCCTTTACATGTTAGTGGCAATACTAAAACCCAAACAAACACTTATTTTTTTGCCAAAGAGAAAAGAAACCCCTCTTTCCAATGTGTTTCTAATACAGACCTGGCATTCATTTATCCTTTGTAAYAATCAAGTAAGTATTTTGTCAACTTTTTAAAAATGTAGTTGAGTAAATCAATGGCCTTAGCAGGAGAGACCTAATATAGAGCCAGTTTTTCCAGACTAGTGGAGGAACGTTGGCTCAAGTCTGGATGGGAGGAGGGGAGCAAACATGGCTTTAATCCATCTTTGTGCCTCACTGGCATAAATTACAGCAGCACTTTTTCTTTCGTTCCCCAGGCTAGCATCGGCATGTGAAAAAGACTGCTGCTTATTTTTCAAGGAGCTTACTGTGTTTGTCACAGTTAAGCTTCTGCAACTGAATCTGCAGAGACTGGTGCTAATCTTGAGGAAGCCACATTTCATAATCCTCAGTCTGAGGTATTATAGCAAAGAAAGAGACTGCATTTTAGAAAACGTGTACAAAGGTAGGTTTATGAAAGAAATATAACCAATATTTTTAGGTGTTCATCCAGGAGAATTTTACTATGCAAAGTTTAATAGTAGATGCTGTATTAAGTAGGAAATCCTAGAAATAAAATGTGGAAGACATTATCAAATTTATGTGTAGTAGATACTAACAGTGTGCATCATGATTTAGTTCTTAATATAAATGAAATCTTGCAATATAAAAACAGTCTGTCTAACTTCAACATTTACCTGATTCTGAAATTGCTATTTCAATTAAAAAAAATCCCAAACCCAAACCAATTCTAGCCTACTCTCTACAACACACATTGGAAAGGTGGTGCCTTGATACTTTTTTTTTTAGACTCAAATCTCTCTCTCTCAGCCACAAAGCCTTTTACTGGGAGAATACAAAATAAATGAAATACTGTGTGTTCCCCCTCCTACCTGCACCAGATTTCTCACTGAAACCAATGCTAAATATTCCGAGAAATTTTCCTTGCATTATCAACAAAAACATTTTTTAAAGAAGACAAAGGGCATAAGTATTGATGCTGGATAGAGAATGAATATACAGATTTATTGTATATTCATTGAATATATAGATTTATTTTTTGTTTGTTCTGGAGTAAAATATAACTATCTCTACAAACCGGATAAAAAATTATCCAGTCAAATTGCAATGAATGTCCTGGCAGAAAGGGCTTTGCATTAACACCCAATGTTGTCAAAATATTTAACTGGCCTCAGTGGTAGTTTTGCAAAATTCAGAACTGGGAACAGATTACAGAATTTGACATATGTAAACCAAGCTGCACTTTAAATGGTTAGCACTGAACTTCAGTGAGGTTTTTGTCCACAGAAGCAATAAATTAATAAAACCGGACCCATTCCCCCCCCCCCCCTTTTTTTTTTGCTATAATCAGGTGATCAGATCTATGCAAAACGTCACTGTGCAAATCAAAATAATATTTTGTGACCAAGAAGAAGATATCTTTAAAAGCTTTCTAAGAGCCACAAAGATTTTAAACAGTCTATTTAAGTGAACAGTGCCATTAAATTCCCACTTGAATTGTTTTTAATCCTTGCTATCTTAAATGAGGTTTGTCACAAATAACTAAGATGACAATAGTCAGGCCAACATTCGTAATTACACAACATGCACATGAAACAATCTATTAAGCAAGCTCTGAAATGCCTTTTTGTTTGAGATGGAAGACCTTTACTCTCACATAATTTTCACAACAACCTTTTGACTGCAAGTTGAAAGGTATTTTTCAGGCATTGACTTATTCGCTTTGATTTAAAAAATGCCTATTTTTCCTATCCCTCAAATTAACCAACATTTAGAATAGCTCAGACTCAACAAAGGTAACTAACCATAAGAATTTTAAACTGAAAAATCATGTGAAAAACCATCACCTCATTCCAAATTCCCATTTTACTCATTCTTTCTTGTCCCACAGTATATCTGAAAGCTGAATGGATTTATGTTGTTTCATATCAAAAGAAAGAGTAAGTTTCAGAGTCTAGACATCCTCCCAAAAATACTTAAGTTACTGTCTCATTTACATTTGTCGCTTAGTTACAGCTATGACAGCATTCCATGGGAAAGGAAAAAGTTGATCTGTTTTAAAGATTAAGAAGCTTTGTAGTTCACATCCAACACCTTACATTTCACCCAGGAAACACTGCAGTGGTTCAGTTATGAAGCACTGGCATCAAGTGCTATTAATTAAATGAACTATGTAGCATGCTGGCAGTCACAGTCAAATTCTAAATGGCTGTAGAGTGCATTACTGAGAGCAGATAGAGGCCAGTGATGAGATCCGAATCCAGAAGAAGAAATCCTAAACTTCTAGACGGGTGCAGAATGAAGGAAAAATGGCTGGGCTCCACTGTAACACAAACTCTAAAATCAACTGGAGGTCTACTTGCAGCCCTGACTTGTCAACTGATAGGATTAATAATAGATCAAACCCCTCTACTAAGGATGAGACAAACTTTGGCTGCTTCCCTAGTGGCAACAATAGTTTAAATGCACTTCCCATAATCATGTTCATCTGATAAAGAACAGCTTTCACATATTAATATTCCAGTTTCTACACTGAATATTGAAGGTCCAGCAAGATGAGTTGGGCATCTTCCATCAAATCCAAACTGAAGAAGTAACAATAATGTAAAACCATACTTATCAGGACTCAGATTACCACCATGGAAACAGTTTTCAAGCAAGAACAGAATATTGCCTCAATGCAATGTTCATATACCAATACCAGCTGGTGCTCTTCTAGTATTTGCTGCCTGTTAGCTATTATGTACTTCAACTAAGAACTTAGTTTGTTTAGACGTGAATGGATGGGCATATCTTTTCAATCAATCCACGAAAAAAAATCACCATGATCTGCTAGCCTATGTGTCTTCCAGGTTTTATAAGGTACTGTAAACTTGATTGGTTTAGTGTGCAATGTATTTGTTTTTTTAGTGGTATGGACTGCTGCTCCTTTTGGATTTTGGGTTACTTGATCATGATAATTAAGCTTTAAATTCAAGAACAGTACCAGAGCTGGTTCATAAACCTTCTTGTGCATTTTATCTATGAGAATGCACAAACAATGGGGACCCTTCACAGAAATATGGTAAGTTGACTTGGCAACCAGGTGAGCTTTAAAGAAGGAAAATGGTGGGTTCTTTTCTGCAGAAAATTCTATCAGCTCAAAAATTGTCAGGACTGTAAAATTTCTCATAGGAATAGAAATACTTCAGTATGTCAATAAATCTGCTTGTTTTCGAAGATCAGAGAGAGAAGAGCGGAAGATAGTCCAGAATTTTGGTTAAGGATATGACAGGTGGATTTTCATAGCAGAGAATCTGTTCCTTCCACAAAGACCAGTATTCCATCTGGAAAAGTGTAGATATATATTTCTTACATTTCATAAGGATGTAAGGCTGGTAAAAATTCAGCTGGAGACCTCTATTTTTAGGAGTAGATAGCCATAGTTTAATGTCAAAGTGAAAAGATTAATGTGGTGGGGTTGGTTAGTTCACTTCCACTTATGACTTTACCGGAGAAGAATATAATGAACGTATGTATAATACGAAGTTTTGTGAAGAAGTGTTTTGCAAATTCATTGGAGTATTTGGAATTTATGTGATTCTGGCAAACAGGAGTAGTAGTATGAAAAATAGGATACAATTCAGAAAGTGCAATGGCTGAATTTCAATAAGAGCAATCAACAGCATGGGTACAGGACAGAGGACAGAGGTAGGTTAGGTGACCGTTCAGTAGGAGAAGATTTGTGGCTTGGAAGGGATTGGAAACCAGGCATGAAAGAAACAATGACAAATAAAGTAATCCTTCCACTCAACACTGACAAAAGACTTAGCTGTCTTGGATTTCATGCTTTGAAAGGGAGATGAACCACTCAGAACTCTCAGAATTACTTGATGGGAGGGTATTTCAGAGTACTAAGTATCACTCTTACCCTATTTGAAAAGGAATATTTTGCACAGATTAACTAACGCAATCATTCTTTGAATATATTTGATTGCATATGAATTTTTTTCTCCCATAGCTGGATTCTTTCTATGGAAAATATTTTATGTCGTGTTCACAGGATCTGCATCATCAGTTTCATTATCTGCAGTTGCCATAATACTTTCTGGACTGAAATTTGGGTTTTACTATAGCTGTAACTATTTGATATTATAATCAGAGCCCTGAAGTGGCACTACAACCTGACTGCATGTCACATGCATGCAACTATATGTATACAGAAGTCCAAGTCCTAAAGAAGATGAGGAGCAGCAGTGTTCTGTATAATGTGTAGCCTGTGCAGTGTTTTCACTTTCAAATTCAGGCCTATCCAGTAATCCAGATGGGAAGTACCAAGTAGATGAATTATTCCAGCTAGGTCTTCTGCTGTGACATATTTGGTTTTCATACTGTTAGCCTCTAAGCAGATGACACCTCACTGCAGCTGTGATGGATCTCATCTACATTTTGGGGAAAAGTCTTCTTGGGTAAGACTTTAAGCCCAGAATGAGCAACTGAGTTCCGCCAGATCATCTCTACCTACCTCTGCTGCACTCTCTACAACCTTTGTGAAAAAGAAGAATGAAGTCATGCATCTGACTCTTTCTTATTTGGACTGTAAGGAAATAAAGAACAACTAATGATCAAATAGTACTGAAGACATCTGACAAATCATTAAAAGAAAAGCATAAGCAATAGTTCTCAATACAGAACCACAGGAACAATAATGCTTGCGCCTGGAAGAACTAGGATCAAGCATGTCTTCCTGAGGTACTCAGCTGCTGTAAAAATGTGTCTATCTACTTGTTTGCAGACATTTTTATTGTTATGAGTACCCTTTCTGGCAGTACATACCATGTTTATTTTGATACTTTTGAATTCTGTAGGGGAAACTGGATTTTGATTGCTGCAGACAGATATATATAATCGTTCTCCCATAGCAGTAGAGTTTGCAATAGAATGTCTCAGCAAAGATTCTGGTATTTCATGTTAAAACTTAGTATTATGCATTTCTCTTCAGCTCTCTTCACAACACTTCCTCAGATGCCTTCTTAGACAGTAAAATCTGGTAATAATTATCAAACACCATACACGCTGTTTACAATAGAGTCATATTTCTTCTTTTTTTCTTGCATAAAAAGTAGAATGCTGCTGAAAAGTGCCCAAACGTCTGCAATGCTCCATGCCAATACAGCAGCTCAGCCAAATATGCAGAGAGAAGTTTGCCAAATAAAAGAAAACATAACAAATTGGTAATGGTTTCTATCTTGACAGAAAATGAAAATTATACCTCAATGTGTGGCCACTCATGTGGACACATAAAAATGTCTTAGAGGCAATCATTTTACCTCAGATAACACACACTGACAGTAGAGCAAAGCATACTGGCAGGCTTTCACTTCCCGTAAAAACAGCAACCATGATCTACAAAATAGTCTGGAGGAATCACATAATTTGTGCATATCATATATGCATATGCCATACATTAATTATATTAAATAAAAAAATAAAATAAAGTAGAATTATTGTCTTTTGAGGAGTAGATTGGAATTAAGAAAGTATTTTAAAGTGTGAATCACTATAGTTTTCTCAAATATTCCAGTACAAGGACACTGAAAATATAAACTCTTATCCCAAAATATGAAATTTAACTTTCCAAGCGATTCTAACAACCATTAATAGCTTTTAGAAGACTTCATTGCTTTGTTAATGTTGTATGTGTTTATAGCCAATTTCTGTAACAGGTACATTTTACAATTTATTTAGCTTCAAAGTAAATGCTTTGAAAATAGACTCTCATCTGTCTGTAAAGTTAACATGCACATTTACTGCGCTGCAAAATTAATAATATGACGTTAATTATTCGTCTATTATGTAGTTTCATATTATTCTAAATCTTCATTTTAGTGCAATTCTGAATGCAATATGATTTTCTGAACAAAAATACAACTTCATAATCTGAAATTGCAACACTTTTCTTCATTCAGTATGAATTACTTACAGAGAAGAGAATTATCACCAATTAGATGTCAGTAGTTACTCAGAAAGGAATAGGAAAGATAGTGATTGGACTCTTATATAAAAGTCTTTAAAAGACTGGTTATACGACTGTGACAAGAAAATATCAGACATGAAGACCAGTCCTGCAGGTTCATGGAAAGGCTGCATAAGGGAGGCTTAGACTGGACATGGGAAGTTTAGACTGGACATGAGGAAGCATTACTTTACCAAGAGGGTGGTCAAACCCTGGAACAGGCTTCCTAGAGAGGTGGTCGATGCCCCAAGCCTGTCAGTGTTTAAGAGGCAGTTGGACAATGCCCTTAATAACATGCTTTAACTTGGTCAGCCCTGAATTGGTCAGGCAGTTGGACTAGATGATTGTTGTAGATCCCTTCCAAATGAAATAGTTTATTCTATAATTCTTGGAGAACTTAGAAGCACATTGGTAGCTCAGAAGGTTCTCAAAATACCAGTGAAATCCAAGGACCTAAAAATTTATGCTGTATATTATCCATCATCCTCAAAGAGCCTGAGATAGGAAACGACATAATGAAGGAAGACTACGTGGTTTGAAGAAGCAACCAAATTGATGGTGACAAGAGAAAACTTAAAATAATAGCAAGTTAGTAGTAACAGTTATCCTGAAAGGGGCAAGATTTAGGAAATTTTTTTCTCTATTGTTTCAAAAACAATAATCCAAAGCCAAGATGTTTGTGTTTTGATTTATCTGTTAAAATAGCCAAAGAATATAAGCAAAGAAAGCAAGGCTGTATTTCCAGATAATGGAATTAACATTAAAAGTAGAAAGAAAACTTACACTTCAGAAACCTAACCTGCATTTATATTTTAAAATACCATGTTCCGTTCTTCTTAGGTACACTAAATAGATAAAGAAATAAATAAATAATGAGAGAGAGAGAGAGAGACAGAGAGGGTTTGGTTAGATTCTAAAGCTATGAGAAATGTTCAGTTCTTCCTTGGGAAAAAAAAAATTAAATAAACACTATAATCAATAAAATAAAAAGCAAAATGTTTGAATTGCTATTGTTTTGAAAGAATCACAGGATTTTTAATAGCCTACTTAGTAACACTTAAGCGCGTTTTCAGTGATGAAAATGCCAAGATATCTGTTGAGAGCAGACTACACTAACGCCCACAAAGAAACACTGAAAAATTACACACTACTTATGTAAAAATGTTGTTTTATAAACTGCAAGAATTCTACGCTAAGTGCTATACTACTAGTGTTAGTCTTTCTGCCAGTACATGTGTCTGAAGTTTTCTGCAAATCCTAGAATTTCCCTTGTGAGGTCTCAGCTCAAGTCAGTGAAAAGCAAGAAGGTGTGAAGGTAAAGTTGCAGAATCCGTGTAGCTTTATCTTACTAAATTAAAATATATGCAATGATTCATTATGTATATGATACAAACAAGAAAGGAAAAGTTATCTAAGAGTGATCTAAAATTTTAGTCTCATCAATGCAACTGGTCTCAGAATTTGCAATTCAGCTTACCTTTCATGACCTATGATTTTTAATTTTTTAATTTTTATGGAATGTACCTTCAAATAGTCTTAAAATATTCTGATTCAATATATAAAAAAATAAATATTTTTATAATATAGCTTACTGTAACTTGATGTGTAATTTACAGATAGTTGAAGAATTTCATTTATCAACATGTGGAAAAAAAATGTGAATTAAGATGTAAAAAACATTTTTCCTTCCATATATTATCGTCCCTCACAGTCTTTTTTATGGTGTCTTTTCTCACTTCAGCATGCACATCTTTTTCATTTGTAGAATAACAGTAAAAATAACTAAGTTATTTAGACAGTCTGCATTTCCTACCAATGCTAACTGTCTTCTCATCTGAGAAAAACAACTTCATTAACATGGTTATCTTACAGTTTTGTTATGAGTCCTCTCAAAACAGATGCAGGATGCTTTAATCACATTTAGTCACATCATTTATTTTCTATTTAAAAAGGGTGTCTAATGTACATGTTTGTACATTTTAGTTTTTCTTCTTATTGTAATTCAATTTTTTTCAGGTCTAGTTACTGGTGCTAGTTTGGAGATTTTGGGGCAGGTGGGTATCCTATTGGTTTCCCTCTCCCAAGAAGGGAGCCTTTAGGAAGACCGTAAGGGTACACCTGACATATTTTCACTGAATAATTTTAAGTTATCTGAGATACAGAAATATTGGTTGTCTTAAAACACTTGCCAAGAACTTTGTTAAAGTTTCTATTTTAGTGGTAGTTTTGCTGTAGCTGTGATGGCTTATGCATACAACTAAGGAAAATGTTGTAGGCAGACACAGCCTATGTTATTAGACCAGCTATATTGCTCTCCTTATAAAAAAAGATGACCTGYCCTTACAAAGCATTTTTGCTATGTTTTTTTTGCTTCTTTTCTAGTCATTTTATGCAGATTTTATTAACATCTAACAGCTTGCAGTTTAGGACTTCAGGATCACACTTCAAATCATATTGGTTTTTATCCCCTTCCCTACCTAAGGTGGGTTCTTTGGATGGAAGATGAACATGAGACATGGTACAAGTTGCTTCCTTGACTGGGAGGTGTTGAGGTCATAACTTCTGCAATGCTTTATAAATCCAGTGCTACCCCACTTCCTTTGGGTCACCCTACACTTCAGATGAGTCTATCAGTCTATCTTCATCTCATCCATCAGTCTTTAAAATGCTTACCACCCCCAACACAGAGTTTTAGTAGGACTTACAACTACACAAAGCAAAATGTCTTCTACTCTCCCACCTTATTTTCCAGAGTGCTAAATCTATACATTTTAGCTGACTCCTGCTGCAGCAGCTGTCTTCACATTTGGTGTTTCTGCTACACCTTAAATTTATGCTTAACAGTGAGACTATGTTAGTGCAGTAGGATTTCCAGCAGTAAACACAGAAATCCAAATCCAAAAAACTCACCATCCTTCGTCATTATCTACTTCAGGTTCAGAAACCTCATTTTCAGGAGTTTCTTCAATTGCCTGGGTTAACTTTGATTTAAATCGGTCCAACAGTGCCAGTGTCTGAAATTAAATACACGGTTTTAGAGAAGTTATATATATTTACACACGACAACAGGTATATACAACATCTTTGAACTATTATTATTTTGAGAAAGAGTACAATGAGATGGAAGAGCGGTCTTTCATATGAATTTGAAAGAAACACTGTAGAGAGGCAAGTGAGAGAGCGAGAGGCAGTGGGGGGGGAGGTGAGGGGGATGAGAGAGCGAGAACGCATTGAGAGCGTCCATCGAGAGAACAAGCAAGAGTGAGCGAGCAATGTTACGGCAGCAAGAGCAAGCAGGGAGGGTGCCCCGCAGGTGTGAGAGAGCACTTGTCTGACCGTCTAGTGAAATCAAAATRCATAATTAAGGAACAAAAACTTGTGGCTACTTACAGAATAAAACAGCTGATTAAACAACTGACTGCTGACAACAAATTTTACTGTTTAAACCTGCTATTTTCATCTCGTAAAGCAATCCATTGTATACAGATCATTCAAGCTTTGAAGACCCAGTTTGATTGATATTTATATACTTTATATTGCTGATCTTTTAAATTATGCACTGACGTGGAAAAAAATGCAAAGCTTTTGACTCAAACACAATGAACCACCTTAACTAATTCTACAGATACAGGTTTTTATGCTGCAAACATTAAGCTCATACTGATTTACATTTGGTATTTTATTCTCCAGCTGACATTGCCCACTCTTTCAGCTACAACAAAGTCACCCAATCTCAGGTGACACCTGAAGATCATACCACAGGTCTCGTTTCTGATCACCTGGAATGAGATTTTGATTATACAAGAATTGTATGCCTAAGCCTTGTGATGGGAGAGGGGGCTCTTAAAAAAAAAGGCAGACCATAAGAACAATTTGCACAGCCCACAGCTTATTTCTTGCTGATATTTGACACATGCCTGGAAAGGAAAGCATCAGGCAATAAGTGCTTGACTGAGTTTATGTGGCAGGCTACATTTGATCTGTAGGTGACAGGTTGGCCACCTATGTTGTAAAACACCTCTGTATGGCTGTTTAGTTTTGTTTGGTCAAGTTTTTCAAATTTAAAAGAATAAAACCTAAACAAGAATAGAAAACAGAAATAGGAAATACCAGAAGTGTTCATTGGAGTCAAATTTCCTTCTGGGAGCAATCTTAACTTCAGGAGTTTCCTGGCTTTTGAATTCTTTCAAAAACATATTTTAGCACTGCCAAAGGCAGGTTTTGGAAGTTTTTCTGCACTTATTTTCTTTATTTTCTGTTTAATCTTCTGTTTAAGATGGGAGAGAGGAAAATTTCAAAGATATTTGGGCCTGCAAATCATTCAAGTTCTATAGCTTTCCATACTATTGCAAACAAACCCTGT
Source organism: Phoebastria nigripes (assembly GCA_035582835.1). Lineage (NCBI taxonomy): Eukaryota > Metazoa > Chordata > Aves > Procellariiformes > Diomedeidae > Phoebastria > Phoebastria nigripes. Next base: position 210,001 of record JAYKAV010003074.1, on the reverse strand, counting down.
ACTTGCAACATCTGAGACAGCAAATCTCTGCCTAGGCCATCAGAAGACGACAAACTAACCCTTTTTACATGAAATTGTGACCAACCAAAGCCACATTCCTTGTGTCTTGTCTAATTTTCTCTGGTGCCAGCATTCCTGTGAATAGATCTGGTGATAGAAATAACTTCAAAATATCTTAGTAGGCATTTTTGCAGTGAGTCATTAGATGACATACTGTGGATCAAATAACTTTATAAATTGACCCTTGTAGAATTTTAAGGTTAGGACTTCCAATATCTAGTATTGTAAGGAGACACATACCTTTCCCCCTCTTCTTTAACTCTTGTACAGAGGATGGAAAATGGTATTGTGCTGTAGGACCAGGTAGGAGRGATGCAAGGCCAGAAAAGGCTCTCCACAAGTGAAACGGACTACAAAGAACTTGATTAATTATTGTTGAATAGTTCCCAGCAGGGTTACATAAATAAAAATTAAGATCTACTGAAATACACATCCCTGTCATCTCATCTTGTTTTCCTATGATGTCCAGGACAGGGCTGATATAAATTCATTAGAAGTGGTTTTAAATCCCTTGATCCACATTGCCAAAAGAGCTTTAGTACTCCTTGATTCAAAGTTAATGGGCTTTTGAATGTACAAAGTTTCCATAAACTTCTTAGTTTAGAGCTGAATCAGCTTGCCGCGTGTATAAAGGTTTGCCAACCACTGCTTTGAAGTTACTAAGCCTCAAGTTTCCAATCTCTTCTAGCTTCAACAGTTGAATATGAACATCTTCGTAGCTGAATTGACATGCACTTATAAACCAATGTGTTTGATGTACTGCACAGATTTTAAGTTAATGGTATTTTCCACTTCACAGGCAGTTTTATATATTTCACAGTTTCAAACTTTCCTATTTTAGAAAAAAAAAATATTTATGTCAAACATTGCTTTGCTCATATTTGCATACTAAAGTCTACATACATCCCAACTAATTTTCAAAAATAATTTTCATTATATTTAAAAAGTGTTTTCTTTTTACAGTTCAGTTAAAAACTATTTCTGTTCATTTCACAACACCAAAAGGTATAGATGAATTTAATATCTTTAAAACATAATTTAAAATGTTAAAAAAAAACAGCTTGGACAGATGCCAAGTGTACAAACTTCTGTCCCAATGTTATCTTATGGCAAGCTGCAGAACCAAGGAAAGCACTGTATAGAAATGTAAACTCTGGTAGACGTAATCAAGGATACCTCTGTGTGGGTAGCATTTCCTTTTGGAAGATTTTAGTGACTAAACTGATAGCACTTTCAAATACACATTGAAACTTCACTTACCTGTCTACCTGGGTAATCAAAACAGGGGATCAAAGAGTACATATTTATTTTTACAAATAATAAGATTATTTTAATGGAAAATGAAACATAACAGATTTTAAAACTTCATTTTTACACAAATGAAGAGAGAAACTTTTTCAGAACTTTTTCTGGAATTTTTTTCCCCAGGTTGTCAAACTATTACCTGATCTTCGCGAGAAACCCCTTTCTTTGGCTGCTGCTTCCGCTTGTCTTCATATTTTCTCTTCTCCTGAAGGTATTCTTCAACAACACTGTTTGGAGCAGGTTCCTCCTCTGAATAAGGAAACATATTTGGTTAAACAAATTAAATTTGGTTGTATCATTTAGTATTATTTTGGAGATCATTTGTGACTTCTGAAATACCAAGCAAAACACTTGAATAAAATGTTTCAGTTGTATTGCTTTCTCCGAAAGTAAAATGATTTGCTACTTGCTGAAACGAAAAACATAACACTGTACTGGGCAGACAATGAGTCCAAAAGTTTTTGTTTCAATTTTATTTTACCATGGAGTCAGGGAAAGCAGGGTAACAGAAATAAAAACTCTGATCTTAAGATGAGAAATGAAAACCATTGAAATTCCTGTAACAAGTTTACCTTCATTTCTGAAGATCTTTCTTGGAGCAGCCGAACTGTTATGTATATTAATATTCTGTGACGATTTGTTACAGAGTAGACAAATATAGACAAATATTGCTTATAGACAAATTCACAGTTTTCCTGTTTTGCAGGCTGAAGTAGCCACAAATCAAATCCTTGCAACAGGGAAAAAAACCATAACCTTTTTACTTTAAACAGAGTCCATCTTGTCAATCAGGAAAAAAACCCTCTGTAATAACAAAGTAATATCTGGACTAGTCAACAGCTACTCTCCTTTGTCTTCTTTTAACAGTTTTTTCTCTGCAGAATATCCACTGCCATGACAAATTAATAATTTAACAGGACAAAAACTCGGTTCAAAAATTGATCAACACCATCCTTTCACATTTTCTTCCTCTTGAATAGCATTAAGACATTTCACATATTGATTTAGTATACTTGAAATTTATTTACAGGATTGTTATTCCTGATAAGGAACAGAAGAATAAAACCTCCAGATGTCCAGTGCAAATGATGAACAGAAAGTATTTATGGAGGAAATTGTTTCAACAAATTTCAGGATATACAGCTTGATGAACTGTAAATCTAAATCAAACCCTGTATCAGTTTTTTTTAGATGACTGCTGACAGCTATACAGAGAAAATTTCTGATTCCAAACTAAATTTCTCTCTCACCTAAAGTTTTCTATAAAGTTTATAAACATAGCATTTCATAGTAAGAGAAAATAAATTTGTAATGGTATATCTACATATAAAATATTTGTTTACATATTTCTACAAATGAAATCTCTTATTTCCTTTTTATCCTAATTTATATGTTGCATGTATGTATTTAAAGAATACCAGGGAAAACAATCAAACATACACAATACCATTCAGAACTGTTTTCCTGTTTTTCCYGTTGACATGTTGGATATAATGAAGAATAGAGGATTACAGGTACCAGCAAAATAAAGAAAGAAAAAGCCATCTTCTAGAATGACCGAAAAAGATAAATGCATATACACAGACATTTAGGGATGATTAAACAGCTGAGTGAATGAAATCAAATCTGCCATAAAATCTCATGCAGCACAGTATCAGATGAACTGAGGAGAATAACAAAGTACAGCATAAAACTACAAATCATAGTGGCTCAGGTCCATCTTTCCCCCTATTACCTCAGTCTCTTCTACTAATAAAAAACTCCATTCTTAATTCAAGACCAACCCCTTGTGAAGACAAAACACTAGTTTTTGCATAAATGCAAGAATCCAATCAAACTTGTTGACTATGTGGAAACAACATACTGCATTGTTTTACTAACATTTAGCCTTTAGATAAATAACTTGAACTTACAAAACCACCTGCTTTCTTATAGAAAACAACTCTTCAGGTGACATATACCTAAAGGGGTGCTTTGAAATGAATCTCATTTACCCAATGATAAGTATAATTGCCCATCTGTGACAAGCAAAAGAACAGAGAACAGTGTTCTTGAAAACTTATGAAACTGCCAGTCTCAAGCTGGCCATAACATTTAAACCTGTGATCTGAACTTCAATATACATATGCTGAATTTAAAGAAGATGTGATCCTTAGTCGTACATGTCTTTTGACTAAGATTTTAGTTTAATCTAGTGCAGCTCAAATATAATTCTCATACAAATAGGTTAAATTCCCCTGCAGTTGTGTGTTTGTGTATTTTTATCACACTCATATCGTTGTCACTTACTGTTAACACAAATAATTTAAATTTCAGTTTAAGCCTTCTCTTGAGATTATTGTTTTCTTGGGTCTTTGCCTGTCAGAGTTTTTCTAATCCTCAACTTCATTCTCTCTGCCTCCTAGGAAAGCCTTTTCATAAGTCAGACAAAAGATAATCAGATCCACCTGAACTAACTTCAGACTGAGTCAACCAAAACAGTTATGCACTTGTATGCATCATATTTCTGCACCTTTCATTATAATGACTTAAAGTCATGCTTGTATTTCTCCATGAGGTCTTACAACCTATTACTCCACATTAAAAGCAAGTAACACAACAGGATTTTCAAGAGCCCCTAAGTCAATGGGTTTCTAACACATTTTAAAACTTTTGAAAACTCCAAACAATCATTTCAAAACCACGAACAGTGTCTATTTTTTAATAGAAATAAAATATTCAGTTTTGATAAGTAGCAATTCTTTGATAAAATTATTTCGTGTGTGCATGAATGAACTCAAGTAACTAGCAAGCAAAAGAAAACATCTGGAAGAGAGATTTGTTGGTGGGAAGAACCCTTTTAAAATGTAAAAATAGATTGCTGGCTACTACTTCATATCTCGCAGTCAGCATCCCAGAGCCCCTCCAAATCTTTTGCAACAGAGTTGGAAAAAAGAGGAACCACAACACCATATGATGGACTTGACCTTCACATCAAGCTTGACAAACTTAGGTCCAGCTTGCTGATCCAGCAAAAGTATAAGGATCATTACATCGGTATGAAAATATTTAAGCTCCAAACTCCTTAATCTAAGCCGATTTATTCAGACAAAACCGAATGAAACATGACATGGATGCACAGCAGTGAAATAACAATTAAATGCCTTATTTAAGTATTGCAAGGTGCAGAAGACGCTAGTTTAAGTTACAGGGATCTTGCACACTTGTGTCCTAGAGACATCTCATCACGAAGTGTAAATAGCATCAGGCAAAGAAAGATTTTTCTTCCTTAGTTTGAACAAGCTGCTGTGTACATTCTGTCAGTAAGGAAGATGAGGGGAAAAAAAAGACAACCTTCCTTATTGAAAATACACTTCATCCTACTTTTAACAGAATTTTTAAGTACATTGCTACTTACCTCAGCTAGCTTGAGTTACTGCCAAGAGATCCCTCATCTTACTGTGACAAAAACTTTAGCATTTAAGTAATTTATTTTCTTTCAGATAGATTCTTCTATCCTGAAATATTCCTTTAAGGAGTAACAGATGCCAACCTGATGGTGTAATCTAACCTAAAACTTTGTTTTTGGGACATGGTTACCAATGATAGCCTGAAACTAAGGAGGAGATTCAGAAATCTTTAAACCAGAAAGGAAGAGATTGATTTTTAAAAAATACAGAAGGGTTTATTTTGCTCACAGTTAAATTAGGAACAGTTCAAATGATGTCAGTTTTTAACTACAGAATTGCAGAAGTATAACAAAGACATGAGAACTTGATCCAAGGGTGTTGAACTGAACTGAATAGCAGTCTGGATGGTTTTGGATCAATCCCTTAATAGGAAGTGGAGCAGAAGAAAAAGCTTGATAAAGTAGTTTTAAGCTTAATTCCTAAAGCACCTGGTAAATTTAATAGCATAATAAACACTCAACAAAAGTTGCATGAGACATGCTCTATTTCGGAATTTTATCTTCCACTTTATGAAAATCAAGAAATATGAGTTCTAGGCTTGCTGATTGTGGTAGATCAGAAAAGTACAATCACTGCTTATGCTGACATTCATATTGGCCTTAATGACTGGGCTTAATTTCTAGCATTGCAGGTGGGGTAACTTTGGCTTAGCATGTACACCAATTGTGGCACAGATAAGGTACAATTTGAGACAAATGTATTTCTGACAGTATGCATACAATTTTCCACAGTATAAACTTTGTTATTCTATCATTTTGTTATTTGTATCAATCTTGACAAACCTTGTACTAATGACTGTCCTTGTAATAAAGGAGGTAGAATCTGTATAAAATCTAGAGATTTTGTTTCCTTTTTAAGAAAGAGATAATGAAGCTGCACATAAAACATTTGTTAGAAAAAGAAGCAGTTTAGGTTGCTGAAAGTATTACCAGAAACACATCAATCTTCAGAAGGGTAGAAACAACGTGTATTGTGACAGAGAAAAATACATGCTGTTTCTGAAGGTTTAATGCCACCATAAAAAAGAAAGAGCCTACAGCGCTGACAAGGATCAATGAAAGAATTTTGGTTTATGTTTCTTCTTTGATGAGGTACAGCTAGCATGAAGATTTTTACAGAAATATACTTAAGTATCTTACATTAAAAAACATTCCTGATATGCTGAACTTCACAAAAGTAATCCCATTAACTCTTGTAATGCACTTTGCATATATAATCATGAGTTCATGCAGAACCAAGGTAAGATAACAAGGAGAGTGTACAAAGAAAGCTGTACTAAAAGGCACCACAGTTTATTTAGCAGGGTTTGTATATGTTTTAAATGTGGTGGACCCACTAACTTTTGTCAGTATCTCAAATGCATTCTTTAGCAACTCAGATGACACATTTCATATGATAAAAGACCTACTGGACAGAAATTTCAAGACATGCATGGTATAGCTAGACTAAATACCAAAGGGGAAAACAAAAAACTGAAAAACGCTGGACAACTCCTTGTTTGAAATGAAAGAAGTTATGACTGAATGTTTTTGTGCATTAAAATAAGAGGCCTAAAACACATGCCTGTATTTGTGCAGTACATTCCACTTTCAGCTATTCATCAATATTCAGTTTATATTGCATTGCTCTGGAATTATAGAGATATGCAGTAGTGATTTTAAAAACCTTAATGAGATTCAAGTCTTGAAAAGAAAAATGATTTTTGTTCCAAAAAACCAAAACCCTTATGAATTACAAAAGAAATTCTGATATGCCTTAATATTTCATGAATTAAAGTGGAATTCCTATTAGAAGTGACAGATGGAGAACATAAAGCYGCTTTCTATAATTAAGATCTAAGACAGATAACACACTTCTTCCAGAATCCAGGAAAAAATTTTATTCCAGCATTTAATATTATGTCTGTGAAAATAAAAACATTAATTTACTGTAAAGTAGTATAAAAATGAATATACCAGAAAATACAATATGAAATAATATTATGCTTGAAAGAATTTATAACATACTCTCCAGTATATTTTTGTTTAGGACAAATTCTACTTGTGGTTTTCTTTGCACCTTTAACTACTATTCAGTTACTGTTACTATAGCTCTGGCCTGCCTAAATTCCTGAAGAGCCACTGTTTGCTTACAAATTAGGTAAGAGTTAGGAAGTATTTACTAACAGTGAATAACTGAATAGATTTGCTTACAGAATGAGCTTCCAGGGGTGGACTGATTACTGGATTTTCAGTTTGCTACAGTGAAAAAAGCAACAGTTCTAGAACAAACTTACTAGCTCATATAGCCAACTCAAATAATAAAATCTTAGAAGTAATTCCTAGAGCTTTAAAACATTTCTTTGAAAGAACAGAACCCCCTGATTTGTAAAACAGTGTAAACTTTAATATGCAACAGTGGAAGTTTCTAGTGAATCTTTTCTGAACTTTGGTAGCTTTTAGGCACACAGTCCCAGCCTAAAACGTGGTTAATTTTCTAATGTCAGTTGAGTTTGAGCACATGCTTAAGATTGCTATTAAAATCAAAGCTGGCTTACAGTGAGGTTTTTGTCCTCTCTTCTTTTGCAGACAGAACGACAAGAGGAAAACGCATTGACTTTAGCAGGGAAGAGACTGAATAGGGATGCTGGGTATTATTTTATGAGATTAAATGAGAAAAAAAAGGTAAATAGTGGAAAAAACCATAAAGGTTTGCCAAAGTGACACATTCAAGATGCATACTTTGCATACAATGCAGCTATACTGTATATACTGCAAAATCTTACTTAACATATTTAAGCTGCATAATTCCCAACCACGAAAATTTGGATTTCATTGTTTTCATGATGTTCTCAAGGGTGCACAATTCTGTTGAAGTCTCAGACTTCAAGAAGGCATCTTTCTGTGTACGACAGGACTTAAATCTTTAAGTGCCACTGACATTATCCAAACTTAATAATAAAACAGAAATAAAACATAATCTTAAATTGGCATCCTTGCTAGATTTTGAGAGTTTTCTAAACACTTCAATCATTTGATTCCCATACCACAATTAAAAATAAAGCAGAAAATAGATTTAATTCATTCCTCAGTAGAATTCTTACACTTGAATGTTCGTTTTTACATTAGTTGTTAGATTTCTCTGCTCAGACAGTATTTTGTAGCTTTTCTGTTTTCTCATGTGTGACAATTAAATTTCATCATCCACAGATCATCAGACAGTTTACAAAAATGTTCTAACACGAAAAACTAAAATACTACTTCTTAAATACTACTACTATTTAAAACCAACATACAGTTTAACAAGTGGGCAGATGGTATTGGTCTAAAGCAAATTTCATTAAAGTATATTCACAGGTTTACACTATAGAACTTCAGAAGTGTATCTTTTTCAAATATTTGATTAAGTACTTCAAAATGCTGAAGTAATTCAGCACTCAAATTATAGTGTTTGATGTAATTTCTGGCATCACTACAGCAAATGTCACATAAAAGAAAAACATCTTATTTAAAGTAAGGTCTTGACAGCAGTCTGGCATAGTCAACAATCTTATTCGCAGATTGGAAGGCTGGTTATAATCAAACATGTACCAAGGGAATTAGTTTTTTGCTCTGTCCTCTTGGAACAAAGTAAACACTTAAATTTTCACCCCCCAATCTTCCTTAATTACTCTAATCTCTGAATACAGAAAAAAATTAGGTAGGCATAATACATAACATGAACAATTTGAAGTAGCGATACTAAATGTGATACCACTAGTAATAAAGATCTGCCAGTGGACGTAATATAGATGTGCTGTGCTGTCACCCTTTCATTAGCGACCTCTCAGAATTAGCCCTGATCCTGCAAAAAGTCCAGTACGACCTAAGCCTTATTCCCACATGTCTTCAGTGAATTTCTCCCACTATGGTTGCAAGTTTTGGCTGAGATGCAGTGTTTATTAATCAAGGAAAGAATCATATTAATGCAGTTACGTAGCCTCTAAACTAGCATTTTTCCCTAATGCAGCCAGCTCAGAGCATAGGCAGACACTGTGCAAGTGTCTGCACCATCTGCATAGACATACCTGATACAGCATGACACAACTCACTCTCCATCCCACATTCCCCAAGAGGACAGGCAGCAAACAACGGAAAAAACTCCTGATACGTACAGATCATTTCCTGATAGTAGTCTGTTTTAAATATATGCAAGTTCTTATATGTAAACTAATGTGGAATAGGTAAACTGTTATACATTTAGCAGACTGTATTGCACGTCGACAGCTCTATTGCACCGATGAAAATTCAGGCCAATAAACAAAAAATCACTGAGTGAACTAAGTGAGATATAATAAATGCTTTTAACTTTGGGGCAAAATTACTTGCTTAGGTACACACTGTTTTACTGCTGTTAGATTTCATTATATTCAAACTAAAGTGTTTCTAAAGTCTCTTCTGTTATTCCTCAGTTGTAAATGGCTGTTTCACAGTAAAGGTACCCTTCATTCCTTTCACTTACCATCTTTAAATACTTAAGACTCCACCCTTCCATCTCACTCCCTACCTAAATTAGACATATCTTCAAGTAGCTCCTAATAAATTAGTTCACCTAGTCTTCTGCTAGTTTTGGGGTTTTTTTGCTCATTTGTATCCAATTGTTCAATATCTTTTTTGGTGGTACAATAACTGGAACTAAGTGCAATAATACAACTGTGCTTTTACAGTTAGTGCCTTTGTAGCAACGACCACACAATCACAGCCACATCACAATGTAAATTCATGTTCAGTTTGTTTTCTAGTACAAACCTGAAATATCTTCCACTACTGTGGCTTTCCCAATTTCTTTATTTTATGAGTTTGTGCATGAAATTATTTTTCCTATAAGGAAATAACCTTTTAACATCCCAACACGACTCTCAATTTATTTTCAATGACATTTTCCACACCTTTTCTTCCCTCCCCAAACTAGTATTTCCTGTACTAGAATCTAGCATTTAGTAACATTTACTTTTGTTTCTTGATGATTAATAAATTCATTGTTTTCTAACAATGTTTCTCCAATAGTCATAAGATCCAGTGTAAATCTCAGTCCTGTTTCAATTTTGATAACACAGCAACCATAAAGTAAAATATAGTGAGGTGACGTTACACAGACCAAAGTGAAGTTTAAGATACAACACCATGCTAATTTTATAAAAACTTACAAATATTTACAACTCTAAGTGTTTTCACAATTAATATTATTAAGAAAGTTTAGAGGCCTTTGCTCAATGAAATTATGCTGCTTAAACTACTATTCCAACATCGCTACAAGACAGCAGTATTATTAGGTTAGCAGTCACAAGCTGCTACTTAATCTTTCTAACATATATTCTAAATTTTAATATGTACCCTCTTCAAAGCTGATGCTTCAGAACTGAAATGTTCCAACAGACTTTAGAGAAAAAAATATGAGTATCTGGCTAGAGTGAAAAAGGGAAACTTCAGAAAACTGCTTTTAGCTCCATACGAACCATGATGAAAATAAAAGCTTTGTCATAAGTGCAAACAGACTCAAACATTTAAAAAATTTAGGCAGCTAGCTCTGGATCACTTTTTTGTCTTTGGGTCACCTCTAGTTGTAAGGCTGAAATTCACAGAAGACAGGAAAACTTTGGCTACTTCAGCGTTACCCAACAATACTATGAAACAGGAGCAAAACTGTTATGCTGAGGCCCTGACACGCTCACTATATATTCTGGGGGCTGTTCTATTTTAGACTACCAGTTGGAGCTCATCAGGTGTGCTCCTGGAACGCATCTTCCAGCATCGCTTCATCCAAAAGTGCACAGTGGTCTGCAGTAAAACACTAGTGTAGATGTAGCCTTTTACTTAAAATTCCTATTAGAATTTCAGCTTTCCCCAGGTATTCTTGAAGTCTGCAAGTTCTTTCATCCTTTACCAGAAACGTACCTATTATGCAACTGTACTTGTTCTTTCCATACAGACAAGAAATTTTGTACAATTCAAATGACAACAAACTGATAGGCTTGTGAAGAACATCTGGAAAATGATTTCTAAAATGCAGTGCATAGAATCCAGAAGTGAAAATTGACCATTTTAAACATCATTCTAACAAACTTAATATAAATCATAGTAACTAATCAGAAAGACAGCATTATAGGAAGAGATATTTAGCAAGTGTCAGTTAATGCTGCCAGCATTTTGATGCTTTTTGACATCAGCTGAAGTTGAGACAAAGGCAGCCAACAGGAAAATGTTAGATAGTTTCATCACCTAATTATTTTTGTATTACAAATAATTTAAGCATGTTATTTAATTATTAAGTGTTAATGTTTGAGAATAGGTGGATTCCGGTGTAGCTGATACTTTGATACATTTTATTTACTTTTAAATAAGCAAATCAAAACACTTTCCTTTTCCCTGAAAAATCAAAAATGAGTTTCTAGAATCTTAGTTTTTCCTGTAGGTCACAAATGTGGACCCAGCATCCCAAGGCACAGAATATGCTATTGTTATTCTTGATTCCGAAAAGACAGAATGCTTCCTTACTGAACAAATTTAGACAGTTAAGTTTATTTACTAAATAAATCTACTTCCTTACTAAATAATCTACTTATTAAAGACAGTAAATGAAACTTCAAATGACATACACAATGTGACCTGTCAAATGCTGCAAAAGACACTTACCCTACATTTTAAAATCTCTCCTTTATTTAAAAGCTCAGTTCCTCCTCTTACTCTGAATTTTGGCAATACTGACAAGTAAGCTGTTGTCCTGATAAATTAGCAAAGACAATCTGACTCCTTAACTTTTAAGGACAGATTAAAAAAATTTACTTAAGCTTGAATCTCTACCTTGTTCTGTTTTGATCGCTGCTGGCTCTGAAAAATTATCCAAACTGAGAGCTGGAAAAGGATTTAGAGATAGAAGAAACACTAAAGCATGGATGAAGAAAACCAAAAAAGTAAGTTTTGACTATTTACCTAGCTATTAATATATGGATTTTATTAGACACCACAGAAATCCCTTAGAAGCACGAATGAGAGATTACAAATTTTATTTATTTAAAAACAAAACCTTTTCCCAAAGACTATTTGTGGTTATCCTACAGGGCCATCCCTTTTGGCAAAACTAGCTATTCACAGAAGAGAATATGATCACAACTACATACTTTGTTTACATGCTTTCCCTCGATGATTAACATTTTTAAATTTGTTATATTGGTTTCACTAACTTCTGGTGTCAAAATACACAGTATTTACGGCAACCTTATGGCTATTTTATGCCACCAGTGTCAATATGCACCCACAGCTAGACAGAGGACCATTAATGTATTTTTCAATTAAATTTCTAATGAAAAGACCATGTGGTAATGCTCAGTAAATTCTGATATTTCACAATGGTGTTTTGATCACTTTTAAATGTCTGGCGTCATAAACTCATCTCTTTATCCTTTATAATCCAAACTATATGCCAGTTATACAGTAAGCCTCCCATCTGCCTTTCAGTCATCACCTTTAAGCACTACATGTTCATTCTAGCTAAATGTAGGAACAGTTTCCTCTCCTTCAAGACCATATCAATTATGTTTAATGAGTTTTTTACATTTATTCTTTGGGTGCAGATTTTGTAACAGTAGATTCTCTACCACCAGGAAATTTTTTACTTCCTTTGATCATATGGTGAATTAAATTTCTTTGAGCAAGACTTCCTCAAAACGGGAAACATCATTAGGACATTGACTTTCTCTTTTCAGGGTATAGACAAAATAACTCACTAGATAACCAGAATAAGTTATTTGAAGAGAAAGCAAAATGTAAAGAGAGTACTGCCTTACTGAATTATTCTGGCAGACCTACAACCAAGCCTTTATTTTAACTGCTTGATTTAAAGACTCACAGTGATAGTAAATGCAATGCTTTTGGTAATGCTTCCACCTAACTACTATCACCATTAACAAGATGCTTAGTTTCTCCTCCCCATCAAAACCTTCTCCCAGGTCATATCTTACCTTTCTTTTGATTAAGCTGTGCTTCACAGAATCTTGAAAAACAGAACATCTAAGCCCATCCCTCCCAAAGTGCAGAATCAACCTTTTCTACATCAGTCCTAAGAAGTATTCACCCAATCTGCTATTGAAAAGTTCCACTTTGTAGGTCATCTATTCCAATACTTACTTTAGGAAGTTTTCCCTAACATTTAACCTAAATCTCTTTAGCTGCAATTGAAGCCTATTATCTCCTGTCCTCCCCACAAGGATTACATAGAATAATTTTCTCTCCATGGTAGCCTTTAACATTCTTGATGATCACTAACATGTCTCCTTTTACAAAGTCATCTCTTCTCTAAACTAAACAGCCCCAATTCTTACAATCTTCAAATATTATGCTTTCCAGATCATCAATCACCTTTGTGGCTCTCCTCTGTGCTCCCTTAAAATACCTTGTATCTTTTTTTTCAAGTGCAATCGCCAAAACGGGGCAAAGGATTCAGGCTGAAGACCTGCTCAAGCTGAATAGAAAATGAGTCTGTCTTGAATACAACAGCCCATTTTATACATTTTACGGTACACTTTAGTCTTTTTCAATAGCATGGCACTAACAACTTGCTCTCAGCTTTCTACTGAAATGTTATGTTTCCTAGATTTTAAGCTGCCTAAGTGCTACCTAAAATCTTGTGTTTGTGCAACTCATAATTTGAGAGAGAGATACAAACCACTTACTATAATAACCTTTTTTCCCCGAGATCTCCCAAGGTAAAAATATTTTGTTTGCCTTGACCTGGCTTTTAACTACTATGAACTGACCCAATCTACCAACCCAGCACAAAACTATCCTACCAAAGAAAAAAAAGGAACACTTTCCTTCCAATTTAAAGTGAATCAGATCAGTAAAAGCTCCAACATGGACTAGTGTAAGGGAAGAGAGTGAGCCATTCAGCTCTTCACTTTAACAACTGCATGTGAAAATGCAACCTTAGCACGTAAGTTTTCATTTTTCTTTATTTTTTTCTTTCATCTTCCCCTTCCCTGTCCCATATATTTTTTAGTCTGCAAATTTAATAAAGGTAATCTGTTGTTTTCTCCAGATCACTAATAAACAGATTCCCAGGAATCCTGTTTTCCAGTTTGTTTACAAACAATTCCCTTAAAGCATTTTGTTAACGTTTTGTTAATGTTAATGTCTCTGGGACTGCTTTAGCCAACTCCCTAACATGCTTCAGTGAATGCCATCAAGTTCAAATTATTTTAATGCACCTACTTGATCTAAGTAGTCTCTAGTTGCTTGTTCTGTACCTGAACACTTCCTTCTATGTCACTGATCATATGTAAACATATGATCAAAGTTGACCGCTATGCTAAAGACAGAGTGAAAACAAGCATTCACGTTTATTTCCTCTTTGTTTAGCCAAAGACAACAAACTCTCTTCTTGCTCATTCATCTCCTGTTACTGTATTTTCATTAATCATTTTGCCCTTCACCATTTGCATTTCATTTCATGTCTTTTTAATTTTGTCTTAAATTTTAGAACATGTTTTTTTTCAGAATTTTTAGTTAGGTACTCCAAGAACTTGTTGAATATGTTCTTTCCGGCCATACATCTTTCTCGACAGGTACTGGAACAGACCCCTTCCTGTGCTCTGACAGTAATCACAAAAATGAAAACCAAGATTATTCAAGATTATTTTCACCATTAGCTGTTACCTACAGATTTTCAACAGGTTTATCTCCTACCTGCTATTTATTTCAAAGAAAGTGAAAAAACCAACAACCCTGCTATATAAGCTCCCTTTCCTTGAATAAAAGGTATCCTTCAAAACTGTACCATAGTAGTAACTATGAGTATTGCCCAAGCATTACTTAATGCCTGTCACTGTAGAGGTGGATTTACCCAAATTATTCCACAATAAGTCCTCTGACTTAACTGGCACCAGAACACGGATAATGTTTAAGCGATAGTATTACAACTGCCATACATGGTACTATTCAATATAATTTATCATATATGTACATAAGGACTACTCTCTACCTTTTCTATACTTGCAGTTCTTTTTTTACATTGTCAGTGACAGCATTCATTATCTTGCCAATGAGAGCTTATATTCATTCAGTGATTGAGCATGATTCCTAGAACTTTTTCAGAGCCACTACTTTGTAACATTTGGTGCCAGATTTCATACAGAAGTTCAAGATACTGTATTTTTTATTTTGCCAAACTGGTTGCTGATCAAGCTCACCTGTTAGTCAAGAAAGTCCATGAGTTTTTCTAAAAATGATGTTATACTTTCTACTAGTCTTCTAAATTGTGTGTCATCTGGAAATTTTTCTGAATAGTTTTATATTTTCTTCCAGATTTCTTACGGTATTAAGAACTGGACAAAGAATCCGCTCCAGAAATGTGTCTAGCAGCTCCAGAGTGCTTAAAAAATGGTCTCTTTTTTTTTTTTCCTTCAGTTCAGCTAATAAAGGATGTTACATCCACCCGCACTAAAACACCTTACATACTATTATAAACTTAGCAATTTATGCACATTTAGAAAGAAACGGAATATAAAATTTGTCTGACAAAGAAGTGGGCATCTGAAGATCCCATTTTGCTAAGGTTTATAGAAAATAAACATGGAACTGACTTTCTGAATTTGAGTTCCACTGGTGTCATAAGATGCATAAAAGTTTGAAGTCAGTAGCTTTGAGTTCAAAGTTAACCATCTGAATTTAAGTACCTTTCCAAGTCAGAACGTCAAGGAGATCTTCCAAGTCAGAGGTCAGAACAGGTATGTCCCCACCAAAGAATTCAATCATATGCCATGATATTTCAAATCCAGAAGCTTGCCCAACTACACAGATGTAACCAAAGAACATTTAGAAGGACAAATACTACCTCGTTTGAAAGAACGAATGCTACCTGTACAATTTATTTATACACTGGCATCCTTACATTACTACCATTCTTAAGGAAAACTAATTTTCTTGGGGGGGGAGGGGGGCGGGAATCTACATTTCAACAATATAGTGTCCACATTTATCTACATGAAACATAGAACTACTAAAAAACTTTAAAACTGGAATGTTAACTGGAGATCTACACAACACCTACCATAATATACTCTTACCTTCCTTTTCTTTGGGTTTTAAAGCTCTTTCTTCTTTTTTCTGCTTTGCTTCCAGCAGTTCACGTTTCAGCTGTCGTGCTTCTTTCCGTAGCTCCTCACTGCAAAGAGAAAAATATTTACAAGAATTTAATCTTCTGGGAATGTAAAGCCACTCAGGAGAAAAAGAATCAAAGTTAATGGGCAGTAAATCTCTGATATAAACAAAGGGAACGTACTGACTCACTGATGCTAGGAACGTGGCTTAAAAAATCAATTAGAACCTAAGAAAGTTCATATTTTCATTAGTAGAGACAACAAAAGAACGTAACAGATGACTTAAGACCCCATTAGAAATATGTCAAGGACGTGAATAATAAAACAAAGAACCCCCATTTGTATTTTTAATTTAACATTGTAATATTTAAACATGAGAACCACACAAAGAGAATTTGAAACAGAGGCACTGCCAAATAAATATTACATGTGTTATAAAATTCTGTGTACTGAAGTAATAAATCTTAGCATCCTGGATTTCTTAGATGAACAGGCAATGTAGCTGTTAAGTGACAAAGACATGATATGTATGTAAGGATAAATTATTACATATGAAAATTAATCTCATTTTACAAATTTTACAAAGGAATAATCAGGTGATAACACTAGAAAGAAGAAACCAAAATTTGCAAGTCATTGTGTCAATATCAAATGAAGTATCTGTCTTCATAGAATCACAGGTTGAAAGGGACCTCTGAATATCAGCCAGTCCAGCTCCCCTGCTCAAAGCAGGGCCAAACAGAGGAGGTTGCCAAGAGCATTGTCCAGTCAGGTTTTGAATATCCAAAGATGGAGACTCCACAACCTCTCTGGGCAACCACTGCTTGACCTCCCCTCAATGCAAAAAAGCTCTTCTGTACGTTTAAATGGAATTTCTTGAATTTCAGCTTGTGCCTATTTGTGCCAGTCTAATGGTTACCGGTGGAAAAGAACTGATAACTGCTTCAACTTCTTCTGGTGTTAGAATCTGTATTTCCCACTTTTTAAAAAAAAAAAAAAAAAAAAAAAAAAAGTTCTGATTAATTTAGTATTCATCAAAGTCAATGAATAGCAGAAATTATTACAATGCAGGAACGTGGCATGCAAGCATCTCCCTGCAGCTGTTTTATGTACCTCAATTCTCATCTGTAATACCATTACTCATAACACAACACCCTTTTTCCAGCAAAGACTTGGAATTGTGGGGTGATGACTTCTTTTGAACTTCATTTTCATTTGTATGTATGCACAAATAGAGGTTGTGAAAAGCACTAGAAAAAGGTGACTGCCATTGTAAAGGTATTCAAACAATCAACTACAGCAGTAGGTCTTAATTTTCAACTGCATGGCAGAAGTTACACTAAATCAGATTAACAGCTTTTACGTAAGACTACAGTTTTACTTTTCTATCCTAAGAAGAAAATCATAGGGGAAGGATAAAGAGACATTTTTAACACAAGTAACTCCATTGCTTTTATATAAACTGCGGATAGTATGGTAAGCAAGCTGCATTACAACACTAACCTAGTATACTGCAACATTTTCTTATAGAAGTTGTACAGCAGGAACAACATACATGTCAATAGAAGTGATATGTTTAAAATATTTAGAGTGCCAGAATGTAGTGACAGCAACACAGCAAGAGGGCATTACAAATGGCACTTACGAGTAACAGAGACTAGGACGTCAGAAGTTTCCCTATAAGAGGGATACACTTACTCTTTCTCTTGGTTATCTTAAGCTATTGTGGAATGAAGTACGAACTAGCCAGTGACAACCATTCAGCCCCGCCCCACCCCCCCCCAGTGGAAAGAGGTTTTTGTACAGAACACAGAAGATCCTAATTCCTAGAGAGCCTAATTCTAAAATGTTTTTTCAACCTCCCTCTATGATCAGTACTAGGTCAATGAAGGACTTTGATACTTGGCTCCTTACAGATTCCACACTTCCTACATTTTTTATTCCTAGGCTCCCTTTACCAAGTTGATGAGAAAGGTAATCCAAAAAGCCTGCATGCTAAAGAGGAAGCCACAAGAACTGACTAATAGGAAAGCCAGGCTATACTCACAGGCCAGATTTACTGGAACAGGACTAGAAATAACTGACTTTTTGTAAACAGGAAAATGTCAAATTGATGAGGTAGAGCAGAATCAAAATAAGGGACTACAAATCAGTCTGTACCTGCCCTCTATGTCTTTGAAGCATAGGTCTTTGCATGCAGTAAATTTGCACTCAGGTTTCATGTAACTTAGCTGTTGGTTTGTAGCCAATTATGCAGTTGCCTCCTGTCCCTGGAAAGTTTCTGTTGCTACAGAGGTATAGCTCTGTCTGCTCCATGCTTGTCTCACTGCTCTCTCGGTCCCGCTGCTACGCTGCAAGCTCTCCTCTTGTTCTTGCTCCGTGCTTCTTCCTCTTCTTGCCACTTCCTGCAGCCTGGAAGCTGTCCTCCCTCCCTCAACACAGAGAGGTACTTTCAGAGCAGGTGTCTCCTCCCCTGCCTACTTACCACCATTTTGAAGGGCCAAAATGCACAAATGGAAAACAAACAAGTAACACGCAACTGCTTTTTCTCTTCCTGAAACAGCATTGCCAATGTTGCATAAAAAACCAAAAAGTATTTCCTTCCTAAATTTCGTATTTCAAAAACAGAAAAGTAGCTCATTCTTTAAAATGCTAATCTTTTATCTCCACAGTTTGTGAAAAACGTTTCAGTGAAATTGCTTAAGTACCAAGCAGGATCCACCCTGCAGAATTTTCTTCTAAAACTAGACAACATGGACCAAATTTCCTACTACCAGTGATTTTTTTTATAGCTTTTGAAAGTAAACTACATTTTATAGTAAATGAAAGCCATAACTTTCCAAATACTGGCTAGCACTAGCTCATACATAAACAACAGCTTTTAACCTTTTATCTGAAGTAGCTTAGCCTAATTATTTTTCTGTAATTACTACAATCTCTCAACTACATAACCCTCAGTATCTTTTTCTGACTGAAGTTGGAACATTCTGAAAGTTAACAGCTGTTTAACAACTTTACCAATAGGCTTATACTATTCTAGGGCCAAGCACAATGGTCATAACTGTCTCAACCATCTGTTCTGTATTCAAGATCAAGCAAAGATATAACTGTGTATATGCATCATGCATACAATAAATTATATATTGAATGTTTCCGAAGACAAGAATTACAGATCATATTCTTTTTCTCTAAGTAACATTGCCAAAACTCTCTCGGAGACTTAGCTCCAAGAAGCACTATGAGAAAAAAGAAAACCCCCAAAACTGCCCATTGAAGTCTAAAACTAGCATGCAACACCAATATCAAAAGAATTATTCATTATTCCTACTCATATCAGAGTTGACTGAAATCAGAATATTCGTTCTGCAGAAAATTGAAAAAAATATAGCCAAACAGTTTCCGAACAAACTGTGTAACTCCAAAATTTTCAGATTACTTCCTCAGAATAAATAAAATTGTTTTATCTAGAAAATCTCTAGTGAAATCAAGTCTAGAAATCCCTTTGAACTTCTGCTTCAACTGTGGCTCGGTTTGATAGGACTGTGCATCAGTTTGATAGGACTGACAGGAACTCCAGAATATAAGAGCTACGAGAACTTGGGTAACTTCAGGCTGAAATCTAGTTACACCCTAAAGACACCATGTATGGTGAAGGCRTCAGCTTTCCTAGTAAACTATTTGAATGCATGATCAACAAACACCTCTACACTGTCACCTTGGTCACCACGCAGGCTTCTCTTTAGCAGACTAAGTAATTTATACTTTTTTTAAGAGTTCTTTTTAAAGGAAAGGATGTTCTCCTAGCTTTAATCACTTCTGCCCACTTCAAAACTCCCTGCAGCATTTCCACAATCCTTTTGAATGTGGACTTCAGAATCAGACATACTGATGGGTTCCAGCATTCCTGTAGGGCTCTGCTGATGGTGTACTTCGTACCTTATTTTAACTTACCAAGGAACACAAGGTCATCACTGCACTGAGCACTCACACTATTTTCCACAATGACTCTAAACCCACCTCTTAGTCACTTCTTTCCAAAACGTTATTCAGCAGTTGTACTATCCTCCAGCTACAACCTGCATTCCAATTTCCAATTGTATAGCCTGGTATTTAGTTGTATTACAAGTTTTTTTTTTTTTATTGCATTGTGGCCACTTACGTATTCAATTCAAATTATTTGTAACAGTCTGTTCTCATGTACCCTATTATTTTCTTATAAAGGCTTTTTAAAAATAAAAATAAGAATGTCAATGGCTTTTAAACAAATGTTTGATACAAATCTACCTGTACTATATACACTGTACCAACTCAGTTATTTTTATAAATCAAAAAAGTCAACCCTTTTYAAACCTGTATCATCCCCTCCCTCCAGTTTCCCCAAAAGGCAACATAGTTATCTACTACCTACAAAATCACACTAACCAGCATTAGTCACAACTTTAGTCTATTTTTTTTGCTGAAGAGTATATCAAAGCATTCTGTTATACCTGGTTAGGAGTGAAGCAAGGCTAACCTGTCTTAATTTCTCTACATCATACCTTTTGCCATGATTAGACTCTGAAATAGTAGTTCGGTTCTTCGGAATTCTTGTAGTTTTCCAATTTTTATTAAAAATGAACACTAGTAAAGCAGAAAGCATTGCATTTTCACCAAATTTCTTAGACTTAAGTTAGCTAGGCCTGTTATCTGAAAATGCTTAATCTTAAAAGATGCTGTCCAACTTCCCATTTTTTAATGGATGTGAACTTTTCATTCCACTCTTCCACACACAAAACAGAAATACGTATTGAATAATTTTTCATTTTCTATATAATGATTTGACCATTTTAATATAGCAGATGACTTAATATATAACCTACCTCGGGGTCTCCCCCGCCCCTCCCCTTTTTCCCCCTCCTTTTTAATCTAAACGGTTTAAGAAGTGCCTCCTTGCTTACTTTAAGCATCATGGTAATGTCATCAATATTTCATTGACTCTTTTGGCTTTTCTTATTGGTATCTGTATTTCAATTTGACACATTCTTAGCCATATCATTTTTATTCTTCACTGATTTCATATTTCTTTAAACCAGAATGTTTCCTTCCCAGGGTGACTTTATTCCATATCCAGTTTGGATATCCCTGAACAATTCTTATATTTTGATAACACTTCATTCTGTCTTTAATTTTCCAATTCAGTTATACAAATTAAATGAAATGCCACATCCAGAGAGTAGGGGTCAACGGCTCAATGTCCAGATGGAGATCGGTGACAAGTGGTGTCCCTCAGGGGTCCGTATTGGGACCAGTACTGTTTAATATCTTCATCAATGACATAGACAGCTGGATCGAGTGCACCCTCAGCAAGTTTGCAGATGACACCAAGCTCAGTGGTGTGTTTGACATGTCTGAGGGACAGGATGCCATCCAGAGGGACCTGGACAAGCTTGAGAAGTGGGCCCATGTGAAACTCAGGAGGTCAACAAGGCCAAGTGCGAGGTCCTGCAGCTGGGTTGGGGCAACCCCTGGCATCAATACAGGCTGGGGGATGAAGGGATTGAGAGCAGCCCTGCCGAGAAGGACTTGGGGGTACTGCTGGATGAAAAGCTGGACATGAGCCAACAATGTGCGCTCGCAGCCCAGAAGGCCAACCATATCCAAAGCAGCGTGGCCAGCAGGTCGAGGGAGGTGATTCTGACCCTCTGCTCTGCTCTGGTGAGACCCCACCTGGAGTACTGCGTCCAGCTCTGGAGTCCTCAGCACAGGAAAGGCATGGACCTGTTGGAGCGGGGTCCAGAGGAAGGCCACAAAAATGATCAGGGGGATGGAACACCTCTCCTACGAGGAAAGGCTGAGAGAGTTGGGGTTGTTAAGCCTGGAGAAGCGAAGGCTTTGGGGAGACCTTACTGCAGTCTTTCAGTACTTAAAGGGGGCTTATAAGAAAGATGGTGGCAAACTTTTTAGCAGGGCCTGTTGCGATAGGACAAGGAGTAATGGTTTTAAACTAAAGGAAGGTAGATTTAGACTAGATATAAGGAAGAAATTTTTTACGATGAGGGTGGTAAAACACTGGCACAGGTTTCCCAGCGAGGCGGTAGATGCCCCATCCCTGGAAACATTCCACGTCAGGTTGGACGTGGCTCTGAGCAACCTGATCTAGTTGAAGATGTCCCTGCCCATGGCAGGGGGGTTGGACTAGATGACCTTTAAAAGGTCCCTTCCAACCCAAACCATTCTATGATTCAATCATGAACATTATTTGACTGCTAATCTCTAAACCAGCAATAAAGTGGATCAACATATCTCAAACCATTTAGCTTGCACCTAATGACTGAGAAGTACCTTTTCTTAACCTCAACATGGCAGAAGTACCTTCATGAGTTATTTGCAGTTTTAATAACTTCATGGTGAAGCAGGCCTCAGACATGCAGAAGTATTGGTCTGGAAAATCTTCTTCCATTTTCTATGATCCCAAGGTTAAAAGATTATTTTCATTGATTGTTTCAATACGTAAGCTGCAAAAGTTTCTTGACTCCAAGTCTAAGACCGTTTCAGACATTAATGTCACAAGTCATATAAAGTTAGAATACCCTAGAAGCCTAGAGACATCCATATGGCTGGACAGACTCCACACACAATCTGATGGAGACTGCTTGACCTTAATCCTCCTACTGAATTTGAAAGCAAGCAGATTTTGGTGGATCAAGATTCCATCCCTATGAAATGCAATGTGAAGCAGTGGCTTGAACACAAGACTGAAGTTTAATACTGTAACTCTTATCTTGGTTCTGTCACTAAGGATCTAACCCACAAATGAGCAAGCACACACTTGCTACGCTGTGCCCTTAGCTGATGAACTGTGAGCAAGCATAGATCCAAAAACTCATGACGGTATTGCTATGGTATGGAGTTTCATTACCTTAGCCATTTTACTGATTCAAGCTCAGCTGCTTTTTGGCTTGGTTAAAGTGCCTGCAAAACCCACTTGTAGCGCTTGTTTACTACAGGAGATCTTCCATCTCGCAGCTTTTAGCTGTACCAGTATCAAAGCTTTATATTTCAATATACTTTTCTCTTAATAGTAGGGTTTTCTGCAGTTATCTTTATAACATCATCTATTCCATGCTTCAGCTTTCTAATAAATCTGTTTTATTTTTCTTTTATATTTTAAAGCAGAAATTAATACTTAGTTAATAAGGAATAAAATCAACTGGAAATTTAGCCAAATATTCTTAGTTAAATGAATAAACATGTTTCTAAGTGCCATGTACTGAAGGTGTCTTGCTGCAAGTAATAAGGGGTCTTCTGAATTTACAAAGTAACTTCTTAATTCAAAAAGGAGTTGTTCTATATTCGACTTCACTTTGGCAGAAGAGAGAACTCATTACAGAAATAAACACTAATTGTGACTTTGTTGTAAGTGACCATAGGATTATACTTGCTATGCACAAACACAAAACCACCCCTCTTTCTCTATATACACGTATGTCTCTTTGTACTTGTATGGCTGTATTTGTTTAAGCATATAAAATCTGTAACTAATAAAATATATATGATACACAGACACAAATAAGACCTAGAGATGTACAGTACCTTATTCAACTGTGATTTAGGGAAAAGGTGGTTGCATATATTCAAAACTGTAATTTAGATATTCCCCATCCAGTGATGACAAAGCTCAGTAGATGCTAAAATTCATTTGATGCCTATATTTCAATCACAAAACGCCTGAAAACTTTGCCTTCTATGCATTTCCAAATTTATCCCAACTCCAGTCTAAACTTCACTGCAATTCAGAGTATTCACCACTCCCCCTCAAAACTCCTCCTAAGCCCCCAGAGGGGCCCAAACTGCTTGAGGTTACCCTAGCACACAGTCATTCACTGATCCTGGTACAAACAATATTAAACAAGGCCACATTCTTTCAAAACTTAAGTACTTAGGTGGTGCCAAAACTATACAGATAGCCTCACAGTCAGAGGATTCACTCAGATAAATGTGAATTTATAATGGAGGAACTATTCAATGACTGAACAACTGAAAGATTATGGTGTATTCTGCATCACTAGACCTGGTGTTTTTCTAAAAGGTATGTTGTAGTTGAAAAAAGAATCAATTCAGGGAAGTGTTTTTTCTGTAATAATGAGTACAGATTCAGTTATGATTTTTGATGGCATAACATGTTATTTCCCTTCCTCTTTTTATAGTATTATAATTACATAGGTTTTTTTTTTTTTTTAAGGCCATTTCCTTTCATTTGATTTTGCTGTCTTCTCATTCAGCATCATCAGAGGAAAATTACTAGAAAATTACTAACTGACTATCCTTAAATGGTACCATTATTTAGCAAATGTTGTTCAAAGTAAACATATCAGAACATGAAAAAAAAAGAAATACTCTTATTCATTTTACAAAGTAATTTTAAAATGTTATAAATAATAAAAGCATGTCAAGATTGTCATATAAGTTTAATTTTTACATGAGCAGCATCCTTTAACATCTTAATAAAATAAAATGAATACTGAAGTACTTTAACACGGCTCATGTTAATTTCATAGCAGAATAGATGATTCTAATTTAATTTAGGTAAACCAAATAAAAATCAAGCTGTAGTACAATATTATCCCTTTATAACGTAGGGAATAGCCTGGGAAGAAGTCCTGGATTCAATCCCCTCCTATTACAGGCAGTCACATTTCTTTTCCCAAATTTATTAATTCCGTAAAAAGCACATTCCATATTCTCTTTCTTAAATCTATTAGTGATAATTTTCAATGCCTACTATATCATTAGCACCCATGATTTATACGGAAAGGTCATTCTAGAACTGACAAGCGGACACCKTAATAATATCAGGGACAATGAGGAAGAATCCCTATTCAGATGATAGCTTTCGGTTTCTGCTAGATATTCTTGAAAAATGCATAATATTCTGTTTGAGAATTCCAATTCTAAGTTAAAATATAAATACTATTTCCAAACGGAGAACTATAATGATAAAACGAAACAATATAAAATGTCATGTGTGTACAACTAACTGATTTGCAGAATGTGTGGAAGAATCAAGGGAAATATCTGCTCTACAATGTCAGTTCTGAAGCCTCTTCTGATATTCCCCCTTCTGCCCCTTGGGGTACCTGCAGAACATACAATTTTTGGAATGGATAGCAAATTCCCCCATTTGGCATGTAGATCTAAGAGTTTTCTAGGGTTCAAGAATCTTATTTTTGTCTGGATTACATTATTGTTCATCTCTGGCACTGCAAGAACTTTACAACTGTAAAAACGAGAATGAAAATTATGGGTTTGGAATACGCACTGTGCCTTTGTGCCAGCCTGGTTTTGCTGTACGAGTCAGACATACGTCTGTCTGTGTTCTGCAAATGGTACATTGCAGTTGTATCTCAAATAAGAAATTAATATAAAAATGGTGGAAGACATATTCAGCGGGTCTTGACACTGGAAACTTGTAAACAAAATATTTTAATATAGCTGCTGGGCCCTGTACAGACATCTCTGCTAATGCTAATGCTAACAGTTACTGCTGGTTTTGACTTTAACAGTAGTTGGTATATTACAGTTTGTAATTGGTACTGTAACTTTTTGTTTAAAAAACTTCTGCACTGAAAGAGTTTATGGATGAATTGCCAGTATTTATATATTTTATCTAGGACTACTGAAAGATTTCAACGCTGAAATCTAATAGGACTGACGTGTTTATTAAAGACTACATGGGCAACCATTACTGTCTTTCCATTTCCATAAACCTGAGTGTAAATAAGCAGAACACATAATCAAAGCATCAGATAATTGGCACTCTATTTTAATGTAATTATATGTACTGGACTATAAACTACACTGTATGTCAGCAGTCTCCATACTGAGCAATGAATTCTCACAGGCTGAGACTGATGAAGAATGTTACCATTTTACTCTGTTGGGAGAAGCTTAGCAAAACAGCAGGGCCCGCAGACTGAGCATGAAGTATAAACTTGCGCAAGAAAAAGAAAGACATTAAGGGAGAAGCAATATATTTCATTACGGCAACTGAGAGAGATGGAGAGGGAAAAAAACCCCACAGGTTTCAGGGCACATGAGCTCTTCTTCAGCTAGTTTATTTTTCTTCCACAGTTTGCTTAATAAAAGGTATTAGCTTTCCCTGCAAACTTTCTTCACTTACATTGTTCAGCCACCAGTTACACTGCCAGAAACTGCAGATGTATGCATTAGGGCATGTATAGAAGCATATATCATAGTTTTACCTTAGGGCTGATTTTATGCACTATCTGTACTTCTATGTTCACAGCAGATTCTGGAACAGACAGGAGAACCTAAATTTTCCCAATGTAAGAGAAGCACCTAACTTTGGATAATATAAGATAGGCAACTTAAACTAAAACAAATAAATAGAAAAACTGGAAGAGACTGCGAGCATCTCTCATCCAGATCAATGGTATATCTGCTTGGATTGCAAATGCCTAGCTTAATGCTTGATAGAAATGCATTTGCCTTCTTTCTTTTTTGTAACAGCACACCACATTGGTCATTTACAACTGTTGTAATTAAGAGGTTTTCTTCCTCCTCTGTCACTTCCGAATGATGCCTTGCAGGATGAATTCTTGTTTTGGTTCCTTACTGCATGATCCTATGACTGTTAAGTTTCACCCTTTTTCTATCATTCAAGCTTTTGAGATGATCCAATTTTCCATTAGGATATTCCTATCTAAGTTATTCCTGTCTCATTAACATTACTTTCCAACTTTGTACTATCCACAAGCTTCTTTTAACAAACTTTGGGGTTTTTTTTCATATTTAAAGTATTACTGAAAACCTGAAATAAGAACTATCCTAACAAATTTGACCCAAAACAATAGCTGCTCTTTCAGTGTAATTTATGTTCTCCTTTAACCAACTTCTTACCTATTTTACAGTTCTTGTTCTGTATTTCCCCCTCCTTCATTTTAATCATTTCCTCCGGATTAATCCAGAGTAAGTTTTATCATATACATTTAGCCTAGAAAAAAGGTTACTTTTGCTCAGGAAATACCTAAAGACAGGTTAGTTTAGCAGAATCTCTTTTAGTAAACCAATTCAACATATTTTTCTATTAGCCACTAATTGTTGTCTTTAATTATTCTTACTTTCAGATCTAGACCACTGTATTGTATTGTTCTACTATCTTAGAGGAAGCAAACCAAATCCATAAGTCATTCTGAAAATCTAGAAGGGTGGTTTCACCAGGTAAGTCAGACAAGTTCTAATGTCTTAGATAAAAGTGCTAAATGCTTTAGAAGTAACATGGATGCTTCCTGTAAAACAAAAAAAAGTATTAGATGCAATGCAAAGCTCACAAAAAAGGGACCAGAAAGGCAAGGAATTAAAACAGTGTGAATAAACAACAAGGTTTAAGAGGTTATTCAAACCAAATAATTGTGTACCTGTAAACCTAAAGCTAGGGCTGTCAGAATAGATTGTAGAAGGTCATATGTTAGAAGATGTATAAAAGGGGCTATGATGAGTTTTAAAGAGGAAACAGCTGAAGGTATTAATGCTGAAATGATTGAATTAACTAAAACAAGAAAACATAAAAGAAGGAAGAGGTCACTAGGTCACATGGGATTAAAGGGAATAATAAAGTAAAACAAAACCACTGCTGATAAGATAAATGATTGATTTGTGTCAGCTTTCTCAAAAGAAGATGCTAGGGAGATAACTCTCTAAGAACCTGATCTGATTTGGACATAAAGATGAGACAAGACCAGAGCAGAGGTGTCAGAAGAAGAGATATCAACCAATTAAAGTGTGAAAAAGCTCCAGAGTACATCCTCTGGAAGGAACTCAGGAATGGCTGTTCCACTAACTCACCTTAAAAACAATGTTGTATCGGATGACCAGATAGTAACGAACACCGTACCTTTAGAACAAAAGGGATGACCAAGGACAGCACAGTAAACCTCATGGCAGCTTCTGGCGAGTAGTTTTAAGTAACTAATACAATAAACACCATTTTGAACAGTGAGTCTCTATGTTGTCTCACTAATCTAGTAGTTTCATTCCAATGTGTTGGTGAAGGTGTGGATGAACAGAATAACGGACAAGGTGAACAGCTTTAGATATACAAAAAGACTTTACAACGAGCCTTTTAAAAAAGAGAAAGCAAACGGTGAGAAATGGATTGAAAACAAAGCACACGGTGAAAAAAATTAGCCAAACTGAGACAAGAATAAGCAATTACCTTTCAATATGGCAAAGTTAATACTTCAAGTTAAATACTCTGAAAAAACTGAGTGAGGTACATGATGGTAACATTTCCAGAAGATCCAAAATCAGGACCTCAGTCAAGCCCAGGCAAAATATGGTGATTTCTTACGGGTTTAACTCAGGAATGGAGAATGGAACAAATGGCCACACTCAGGTTCTCAGAAATTCTGATTAAATTCTCTTACAAAATTGAAGGAGACTCTGCAGAGGGAAATCCTTGTATGCCTTACACAGCTCTAAAGTAACAGAATGAGTTCATGAAAAGCCTCTGAACTTTACTAGTGACAGCTCAATGAAGACCTCTACTAATATGTAGTTGTGGAAAATAACAAAATGTACACTTATTAAGGAGAATAATACAAAAAGTATTATAGTGGCACTACAACAGACAGCCAATATTGCTCAATTTAGAATACTATAAACGAAACTGGATATCCCATGTCAAAATGGCCAACACAGTAATACAGGAAACTCCAGAAAGGATGACAAAGATTATTGCCACCATGAAAAATTGCCCCTGACATGAAGATGGAGAAAAATGGAATTATTCATTTCAGAAAGAAAATGAGACAGAGAAAACATGAAAAAGGGTAGGAAAAACACAAATACTGCAGACTTCTAATATCTGAGTCAAGGAGACACTCAGTAAAATCTCAGTAATTTAGAAAATTAAAAAAAAAAAAAAATTCACTCTTCAGATGAGACCACACAATTCTTTTGCAGACAATTTCTTTGGAGTAAAAACCTTCACATTATTAAAAGTATCTCAGACATTTACATGAAAACTAGGAACATCTATTTAGAACAATTAATGCTAAAAATGAATTTCAGAAGAAATATAAGACTTCATTCCTTGGGACCCTCTAATTATAAATCAGCTTATGTGTATTGCTGATGGATTCCTCTCCCACTTCTCTGAGGCAAATGGTACTGGCCACTGGCCAGCCAATTCCACTTGCAGATTCCTACATCATCAATGGAGGCAAAAGACGCTTAGGACAGCAGCATATACCTAATGGAGATTTTCCTCTCCAAGTCTCACTCTGACTCTCCATTTTATGAAAAGTGTCATCAGTGCTCACGGTTATTAAGTACCAAAATATTTATATCAGAAAATAATACAAGAAATGATGGAAATAGTTTTCTATATACTCTATTAATACCGGTATACCATAGGACATTTTAAATATCTAAATGGACAGATCAAACTAAGAGCACAATATATGCCAATTACATATCACTGTTTCTTGGAAATTGGATAAAACACTTGCTCTGAGTTTTGCCTGCTGTTTCCCAACATCTGATAAAAATTTATAACAGATGGAAATGATTGCAAAGTGAACAGCACTCCCTTCATGTTCTCCATTCTGCTGATTTAATCACAAACACACTGAATCTGATAGTAATGAAACAATAGACTTGTTGTTGATGAGATCACCAAATGGCTTCCATAAAAACCTATCAGACACTGTAAAATATAGTCACCACAGACATACAGAATCCTTTTCTGACCTGCCATATCACCTGTCTATACAAAATAGTAAATTCTGTCATAGGAGCAGCCTTAAATAAAACAAATAGTCAACTTTACTTGATTTGTAATTATATTGAAAAGCCAGATTCAAAAAAGACAATCTTGCCAAAAATGTTTCATAGAGTTAGCTGGCCTAGACATTTCTAGATTTTAGCATCCTTCCCTATTACAAAATGGCAACATCATTCCCAAGTGAGTCTGCTCTGCAGTCTCTATATAATGCATATTTTAAACAAACAAATCATATTCAGATGCTCTGCTACTGCAAACTACAGCTGAGAACTCTGAGTACACAGTAGTTAGTAGTTCTAATAACGTAAAAAAAGGCTCAAAGTTAAGCGTGTGCTGAGATGTTTGCAGGATCAATGCCAAATTGTTTGAAAGATCACCTAAACATTCTACTCAATCTATCTATTGTATTCCTCCACAAGCAAGTACAGATTCTCTTTTTTACTAAGACTCAAAATGAGCGGATCTCTGAAGAGAAACAAAATAACTTAATTCTTCTAAAACCTCAACATTACATAAAATTGCTTTTCTATGCATAAAAATGTCATCAACTTAATGTCAGTTTAAAGACTGATTTGCAGAATGTTTCAAGTCTAGAAGCAATCACTGAGCCTCACTCAAAGCTAAAAAACCCGTCCTCTTTCCAATAGTACTATTTGAGCCTCAAAGGATCCAACAGGGTGATTCATCCAGCCTGAGGATCCTTCCTGGCTGCCCCCTCTTCGGGGGGCTCCTCTGATCCAGACAGGAGAGAGCAGACTGGAAAGAATTTTTCTGGCAGCAAGAAAAAAACCTAGCTGGAGCACTGCCTTTCCCAAGCCCTCTTTTGTCACATGAAGGGACCACATGTACATGATGCGACAGGGGAGAGATGCAGGACTCTCTGGGAAAGTCAAGAGCCAGGAGTTCCACTGTCAGAACAATTTCTCAGGCTTACATCATACTTCTTGTCCAGGTATGAGGGGCTCCTGAAGACAGAGAGTGCTAGGTAGGGGCTGGATGAGATGCTCGGGTAGCAGCATCCTGCTCCTTGTTTCCCTTTTCCTGTTTAAGGCAGAAAATACAGGCATACACAGTAAATTCAGCACTTCAGGGAACTGATCTTCAGAGATGCACTGTACAATGCATTCACAATAAGCCGAGTAATATTTCGGAATTCTCTCTCTCTGGAAGAGCTATGTAGTTCACTCACCAGTCAAGCACCATAGCTCAGTCTACAGCTGCTTCTGTATCAGAACACAAGGGTGCTTAAGAGGACCTTTTAGGAACCCTGCCTTATTTTTATGACCCCCTCTATCCAAATATGCTGACAGAAGGAGCAGACCACTTTCAATTGGGGTTTCGGTGAGAACGGGCCATCAAGGCCCCGTCTGTCCAGCGAAAAAAAGAGATTCCTCATGTCTCAACACTTCCAAAGTTTGTTCATGATTCAGAATCCAGACATTAGACACAGGATGCAATTAGAGATGCTGGATATGGACATTTTGTATGGAAGGAGAATTAGAATGTAAATAGAGATTTGAATGAGCCTGAAAATGATATCCAAACAAATATGGGACAGAAAAGTCTTCAACAGAACATAAGCTACAGGTGTTATTCACTATTTTTCATATGACAAGGACTTGTGGGTATAAAATGAAACTGCAAGACAGCAGATTTAAAATAAACAAAAGGAAATACTGTCCACACTGCTTACAATTAAATTGAGGAATGTATTGCCACAAGACATCATACAGACCAAAAGCATGAACAGGTTCAAAACAGCTAGATGTGTTCACAGAAGAAAAATACACCAAAGAGCATTAAACACAACAGGCCAAATGAAGTTTCTGACGAAATAAGCCTTAAACTTGAGATTGTTGGAAACAGGAAAAGTTCCCCAGTAGTATCTCAGAACTACCCTGCTTCTGGCCACTGTCAGAGACAGGATATTTGGCTAAATGGATCTTTGATCTAATCCAGCATAGTTTATTCTTAAATCAATTATGACTTCTAAAAAACTGACATTTATTACTTTGACTTAGCAGCACATAAGCGTGGAGTGATATTTTCCATACTGGAGAGGTCCATGTCTAAAGGTGCACAAATATATTTGTTTTTTTGCTTGATTTTTGCATGAAATATCTCTTATGTAAAAATATTCCTCAGAGAAAGTGATCTGTCATTTTCTGTTTTTGAATGGAGGGAAAGTAAGCTTTTTCACAGCTCTAGGAAAGATCATCCTCTTTTTTATGTAACTGGAAAAGCTTGATATAACTTTGAAAGCAAGAATTGTGAGAGATGTAAAGGTAAAACAAAAAGGAAAAAAAGTTTCTAATTTTTATGTAATGCATGAATGGTTAAATAAGGAAGGAGTTTAATAATCATTAGATGGATTCTGAAATACAATCAAAAACCGACTCAGTATTTAGGACCTGTATGAACTACTTCTATACTGAATAGTTAACGCATGACTGTTATGCCACAGCTGATGTAGAGTTACCCAGCAAATACCTGAAGACTATAGAATTAATTACACCAACGTATGCACAATCAGAAAAACTTCCCCAGCTTCCCCCAGTGTGATCAAGCATGTATTTCAGTGTGCCTAGTATATTCCGTGCATCTGATTTTTTTATTTCAACTATAAAACTAGTCACAAAAATCACCAACATATTAGCTTCACAGTAAGACTACTAAAAAAGAATTCAGCAAATTAAAGTGATATAGCAACTATTTAAATCTGTGAAGTCTGTGAAGAACAAAAAGTAAGGTCCATTAACTCAGAGTTACAGAAGCACATTCTGAGCTTTAGGTTATTTTACAGCCCAATATTTGAGTTGATCTGCTCCTTACCCCAGATGGATTTCACATTCTTATGAAGTAGCTCCATCTCTAATCTCTTCCCTTTACCCATTCCCTTCTCACGTGAAGAAAGAATGGCTCCAAAATGCCTTTTACATTATTATCCCACATCTGTACATCAATTAAGCATGGACTGTATGTGAGCCAGAAAAAACATTTTGAGACCTCTTTAGACTGAATAAAAAGTATTTTTAAACTGAGCTAAAGCAAGTCGCAAAAATTCAAATCAAATAGCAAAGATGTTTTATTTTTACAGTAGATCTCAAGCTGGACCTGAATCGTATGATGTAATAAAAGTCCACTTCAGATGATCATTTCACCCCCAGATATAGTTGAAAACATTTATTCTGATTTAAAAAGCAAAGCAGGTAATTGACTAGTAATGAATATTATTTGTATCAAGTCTATATTATGATGCTCAACATTATTTTTTATTCCAGTAGCCATAACACAGAGATAACAGATTGGCATAATTAACTAAGTTAATTATTTCTGTTATAAGTACAGTCTCCAATCCTGCACTTTTGTACTTTGCTTTACATGTAAATAAACATGTAAATAATTCCACTCTGTTATTCAAAGTACAGTTTAATTTATTACACCTGTATCTCAGAATGAAATAAAATGCTAAAGAAAATTTGGCAAGACTATTAATCATGTATTACATAGACTTAAAATGTTGAGGCTGAAACACTTCCAAACAATTAGCTGTAAGCATGCAAGTAAAGTTAAGATTATATTTGAGCATTTGTAAGACAGGTGCAACCTGACATGCATTTTCCATGTATAACTGCTTCAATCAACAAGTGTCCTGCAATCTTCATCTTTTAGGTTTCAGTCAATTAAATTTTTGTCCTTAATAATCTAATTTATTATAAAACAGTTGCCTAAGTTTTATATTTAAGCTGACATAGGTAATATTTTTACATTTAGTATCACAAGAACCATTCTTGTAACAACGCCAGCCCCGACATTAATTCAATCAGTGCT
The DNA here is from genome assembly GCA_035582835.1 of Phoebastria nigripes. Taxonomy (NCBI): domain Eukaryota; kingdom Metazoa; phylum Chordata; class Aves; order Procellariiformes; family Diomedeidae; genus Phoebastria; species Phoebastria nigripes. The sequence continues at coordinate 176,460 of JAYKAV010003074.1, read as the reverse complement.
GTAGAAGGCACTTATTTGTCAAATATAAACATTTTATTAAGTAAAGTAGTATTTTTATCATGTGTAAATATAGTACTTGATTAAAAAAAAATCTTCTGAATAATGCAACTGCTTTACTATTGCTTAAATAATATACTATATAATACACCTTATATACTATCAACATCCTACATAATACTCCTCATACATTATCAACATTTTAACATGTTCTACACTCCATAAAGTAATACAATTTATTCATAGTACAGACGAGTTCCATTAAACAGACAAGAAAACCAGTTCAGCTGTAACACTAATGAAATATTTCTACAACCTGCTGAAGACAGTGCTCATTTGGGTTAAGAAACAAAAACTTAGTAACTGGACTAGTGCATCCCTACCTGTGGAACACAATAGGCGCGTGGCATCATAAACAATACTTTCAACAGTGTTTTTAATTAAATACGTAACGTTAAGGCTGAACTGTGTTATGTGAGAAATTCTCAGAGTTGATAGGAGTCTATTTGTCCAAAAAACTCTCCGTATCAAACTATACGTTATCTCTAAGCTGCTTTGAATTTAAATCTATTTAATCAGCTAAAAATATTAAAGTCTACCGGTAAACAAATAAAACTCAGTGCTTAAAGTCAGACAGACAGTTGAAATAATGATGATATCTGCACTTAGAAAGCAAAGGATGCCCTTCCCTTTTAAAAAGTTTTCATTTTCTTACTAAAATTACTGGCAAAGAACATTTATTGCCAGTCAAGATCAAAGAAGAAAAAGAATACTATAAAGAAAAAGATAAAGAGATCATAGCAAGAAGTAGTCTTACTGGAACAATATAAAATTAGTAATTTTGCCAATACTCTTTTTACTAGGGTGCATCTTCTGTTTTAGTTTTTACATTGCACCTGTTATTTACTGCTAGAATAACAAAGGTCACTGGAACACAGAGAATGAGTCCCATAGTCTTCAACACTACTTCTCCCCTATATTTAAAAAAAGGAAAAAAAAAAAAAAAAGGCATTTTTAATAGGATTTCTCCTTTCTATCATAAAGTGCACGCATAATAAAATAAAAAATAATACAAGTACAGTAATTTAGGGTTTTTTTACTTAAAACTTCATAGCTACTAACAAGAGTATTAGTTACTTCTCTTTTATCACTATCAGCATTTTGGGATCTGGTTTTCATTTGTTGATTAGTCAGTAAAATCCTGTTCCTGTTTTCACTGAACTACTAATGATTATCACTAAATATTCTCAAATAAGGAAAGCCAGTTGAAATGTTTTTTTTTTATATAGATTTTTTTATATATATATATATTTATATATATTAAAAACTCTCTTATGGCTTTTGTTACCACAAACCAAATTCTCACAACAGTTGTGAGAATTCATCTGATTTTTATTTTTTAAAACTAAAAATACTTTGATGGTTGTAAACTAAAATTAATAGTCATTCCTCATTCAAGCTATCTGTACCAAAATTTTATCCTAAATGTATTTTATATCTGTAATATCCTTGCATTTTCCCAAAAACACTTAATCTCATTCTTCTTAAAAAAGATGTCAGATATAAATGGAAGGATACAGCTGTATGCTCAAGAGTTCACATTCTAGAGAGTTAAATGCAGACAAAGAAAGTGGGTAAGACTAAGTTGAGGGATGGCAGTCACTTGACTTGAAGAAAACAAATTCATGGATTTAAGAAATACTTCAGAGTTAATAGACTATTGAGAAGAATGGAAGTTTATTCTTGAAGTTAACAAATAAGTATTAGATGATATTCAAAGAGGGAGTTTGTTGTTGCTTTTTTTTTATAAAAAGAAAAACTTAAAACATATGTGGCAGACAGCCCCAGTTAGGAGGCTGCAAAAGGAGAGCAGGGGATTCAGCACATATTTTAACTCAATTTTCTTTTCAGCTTTGCAGTTCACCTTTAAAATAAAAGCTTAGATTCTGCTGAAAACAGCAAAATTTGTGGAAAATCCATAGGGAGGCTCCAAATCCTTGGGATTTGTGGATTTTCTGTTTGAACAGATTTTTATTGTTCCTGTTGATTGCCCTAACACTCACTTTCAGGCACCAGGCAGCTTGAGTTATGTTATCTGTGGGCATTTAAACAGTACCAGCAGGTAGCTTAACTTTCCAAACTCATTTTTCCTAGAAGGTAGAATGCCAAATAACTGTTTGGAGAGACATGAAAATGTAAAAAGAATGATCTTATCAGTTTTGTTAATTTAACTTGGTTTAATAATTGCCACTGACTTGTTAGATATATTAAGTTATAAAAATATTTTTATATGGACTGACACCTCTATTTTCATTCTTTCTGTTATTGCCTGGTCACATACTATAGGAAAAATGGCTCTGTCTGGGCTAAATGCCCAGAACATTTGAAGCATCTCACACTGAAACAATAGTGGTCTTTGTTGGACACCATCTGCTAGCAGAATTTTTTTTTTTTTTTGTTAAAATCATTGTGTGTCTGCTAATACAGATGCATTGCACTTTCACAAACTGAATTACATTTATGCTCAGACTAAATTATATTCATGTAAAAAGTGTTTCATTTCACATTATGACTTAGCTGGAGTTATACTGATGCAACACACATGAGATAAGCTTGTTTCATGTGGCCAGATTACTTCAGAAATATTTGATTTTGCTCTTTTGGTTTTTACACAGTCTGCCATGCTTTTGGTACCACAAATCTTACCTTTCAGTGATCATCTGTGTGGGTATTGCTCATCACCCTGTGTTTTTTCACTAGCTGTTAGAGATGGGTGAACTGACTTGGCTAAATTATGAATCAGACAGTAAACAGCACATTAATAAAATCTGCAGACACTAAATAATTGTTATCTCCAGTAAGAAAACAGAAATGCATTAACAGACTTACAAAAATTAAAATATGGGTGGAAATGAACTCTGTCTTGAAAAGTGCAAGAAAAAACATCTGGGAAAAATAGTTAAAAGTACAGATAGTCAATGGGAAGAACTAAGCAGTAACATGAAACCCACAGACAATGCAAACAAACCTAATTAAAGGCAGCATTGTGGCTATATTCACAGTTCCCTTTAAAAAATTTTGTGGAATTACTATTCTGGTCATAACAGTCCTGGCTGAAATTTCACTGTGAAGAATGACATGACAAATGTTAAACCGATTTTTGGAACAGCTAAAAAGGGATACTTCAAAATTCTTAGCAAACAATTTTTAAAACTGGAGGAAGAAAATACAAAAGATCTACTAGGTTACTTAGTTTACCTGCATCCTCATTTCTACAAGACACATACCACTTTTTGGTACTCTTAGTTTAAATATCTGAAACTATCATTTCCTTATGTTTCATAATTTGGAAAGTATTTCTGATATCCAGTTCAAATATTCTCCATTCCTTTCAGCATCCTGAATCTTTTCTGTTCTTGTTCTTTTAAAACACCCATAAGTAACATGCTATTTTACACCCTCAGACATGGGTAGATACCAAAGCTTTAGAAATGACCTTGTGTCCACTGACCAGTTATAACTGTATACACAGTCAGGCAATCACAAATACAAAATAAAGCATATTAGCTTAAAGTTAAATTAAAATGTCAATTACAGCTACTTGAGATAATTAATCTTGTAGTTGCACCATATCAATTCAATTCTTAACATTTTTGGTAAGCCAAGCTATACAGAATGTGCTTGATTAAGAGTATATTCAATTATATGTCTAAACTGAATGGAATCCAAGAGATACCAAAAGATGAACAGGTACTTTCCAAACAGATTTTTAGACAGATTAGTACCCAAAATGCATTAAAAATTTTGAATGGATAACTGGCTCCTTTTGAGGTTTCCTTATCCCTTAGTAGGTACTGTACTTTTCAAAGAAGAAAAAATAAATAAATAATGCAGTTTGTGATGAAAAGCTAGACAGCTATTTTCATGAGGTTATAAAGCAATTAGTATTTCTCGTGAATAAAAAGAGAAGTTTCACGATCTACAATTTTGGGTGGTTATGGCCATTGGAAGATGAAACCAGTAACAAAACAGTATTACGTATCCGTAAGTCTAGTACTCTGCGAGTAGCTGATTAATATTCTATATAAATGCCTTCCAAAACATGCTCCTAAATGACTTTACTATTACACCATCACATCCTTAAAATTCTGACTTCCAAGACAAGACTGGTGTTCATATTTCATATGATTTAGGTGAGGAAAACAGGTAGTGTTCATGGTATTCTGAAGTAATGTATTAATAAACAGACTACTGGCCTATAATTGTTTCAGCAGTAAAATATTATACATATTTTTTTAAGTGCCCTGTATAAGAGAATAATCTCACTTGCATATCTGTTCTCAGAAACGACCAAACAGTCATGAACCATAGCACATTTTGTTTAAAATAAAGTCTTACAAGAACAAAACATAGAAAGGAAAAATAAATAATGATTTATATTACTGACATTTATATTGCAGGAAATTTCACAATTAGTAAAACCAAACTCTGTTAAACAAAATTTTAATAACAAAGCAAGCAATACATGCAGAAACTTTCCTGTAACTCATTACTTGCCAAAGAATTTCTCTACTTCAGAATCTTGCTCAACAAGGGATTTGCGTAACAGCCAATATTGTTTTCAAGTGATACAGTAAAGTGATTACTAACATAGAAAGCACTAATAGAAATCTCCAAGCTAAAACCTGGCAAGTATTTTTTTTTAAACTGTGTATAATACAAGCCCTTAAAAACCAACAACAGTTTATTGGATTTTGGTATGCATACCATGATCAAAGTATTCCCAAAACCATAAAAACATGGAACTATTAATCGCATGTTCAGAGTATTTTTGAAGTACACTCCATGTAAAAAGTGTATATAGAAAATAAAGAAAAATTGAACTGCACACTTACACGGAAGCTGCTGTGCTGACATGTTTATGTCCCACAGCTGCATAAATCCATCTTTTATGTAGGTTGCCTCCACCTGCTCTTGGGGTTTTTTTTGTTTTGTTTTTGTTTTTAAAGTTTGTTCACAAGTTATTTTGCAGGCTCTCTTTCCTCAAAAATGTATTTTTTCCTGATAATGAACACTGCACTAGGCTGGCTGCTAGCCATCTACTTTCATGCACTCTTTCTGTAGGTACTTAACATGAGCTTTGTGTAGCTCGGATGCAGAAAAAGAACTCTCCCGTTTTCCTCACAAGAGTAACACTGATTGTCTTGTCTTTAACAGTCTGTCTTCTGTGTCAGTGCAACTGCAAGAATCTGCCCAACTCTTCTGTCTCACTGTGTTACTATATAAGAAAAACATCAACCAGACCATTTTTGACATAAATATTTAAAAGCTTAAAAAAACCATGAAAAGATTGAATATCGAGTCAATCTAGTTCTAGCATTTGTTTTAGGTACAAAAGTGCTTGATACTTACTTGGTTATTCACCACAGTCAAGCATTAATGTGTTTGACACCAGTTTTGGCTTGTGCTCATTAGTTTTCCAGTAGTTACTCTTGCAACAGTTTTTCCTGCCTTTCTATCAGTTATTTTTCTTTTCAGACTGTTCTACTACCTACTTTTCCCTTTTAACAATTCACCCTTACGCAAACTATTGCCAAATACTGTCTTTTGTATATTTGCCTTATCTTTCTTGCAAGAAGATTAAACACTTATTACAAAGAATGATGCAATCTTAAATTTACAAACTATTGCATAATTTGTGGTGTGGTATAAAACATAAGAAAAAAAAGAATGCATTTATTTAACATTTATGATTGGTATATATACTCTTATCAATGCCTTTACTAAAACTACTTTAAAGGTTAAAAAGATGGGCTAATTCATTAAGAACATTTTTTTCCCACAACTAGTTTAAGGTATGTGGAAGAGTGAAAACAGCAGGATCACTAGTGAGTCCTACTGAAGTACAGTCATGCCTTTCTCTTGCCAGGCTTCACATCTGTCCTTCCTACCCACCCCTGACACTAAGCAGATATGCCAGAACTCTATGACAAATGAAAGTAATTTAACATTCTGGAGAAAGCAGTAAAACTGTTTAAGCAGCTAAGGCAAAATTAATAAATACTTTTTATAGAGGTATATTTAAATATAATTTCTTAGCTACATTCTGTAAAGTATAGAATTAGAAAAAGAAGCAGTCTTTTGATTACTTCTGCATTTTCCTGCAGTTTACAATATTCAGCATTTTCTAGATAAAGGATTCGATACTAACAGAGAACACTGCCTTAAAAATTTAGGCGGTAAGCTTCTCTAGCAAGCAAAGCAAGGCAGTGAGGGCTAAACCAGGAACAGATGTCACATAAATCCCACTAAAATAAAGTATCAGATCTATCAAAAAACCAAACAAACTAGAGAATGAATGCATTTGGAAAGAAGCATAATTATTAACTGCATCTCACATTTCTGAGAGTATGGTAAAGTGCTACCTTCAGGTTCAGTAGACTATTTATTTATAATCTGCTGCAGAAATAGGGCCTAGGTTCATAGCTCTCCAGAAACACATTCTAGAACATTTAGGAAAGCAAAGATGAGTGGGTATATTCAAATCTGAATATATTTTTTTAAAACCTAAGTTTCAGAGATGCCTCCTTAAAACAGAAAATTGATTACAATTGTATTTTTAAAGTAATGGGATTTACTGCTTCTAGAGAGGACKGATACCTTGAAGTTACAGAGGTATACAGAAACATTATATTAGATTTGAGAGAAGTAAAAGAATTGCAAAATGAAGTTTACACTAAATGATGATTAAAATCTTGTCTTCCCTTCTGTTAAAAAGGACATCATATGAAATGAGAAAATAATGTCAGTTCTTACTGTTTTTCTTTCCAAGGATGTGCTAACTGGTATTACAAAAACATACAGAGACTGCCTTGGGTATAGGTAATACAAACTACTAGTTCAAAATGCTGCCCTGGTAGTTTTTCAGTACTCATAAATTGAATATGGCAACAGCACATGTTCACTGTTGATTACATTTGTACAACAGGAGATCAATCCTACACAACTGCTGTGTTTTGACTCCAATCAGACTATATGAGCACCAGGAATATGAAAATTTGGGTTTACTACAGACAAATAAAAAGACTTCAGGCAACTGCCTTTCATGTGTCTACTATGGTGTAAAATTATACAGTTAACCCCTTTCTCACCCCGTAATAGCTATATCTAGCTCTGTACATAAACACTTGTCAGCTCTTCCCCTAAATATTATTTAGGTTTCTCTTTTACTGCCTCTTTTGTCTGGGTTGAAATTCCGTGATAAAATCCAGACAGAGACTAACACTTCTTCCTCAAAAGCCTCCTGTGTTACTCATCCTCTGCCAAAATATCCACAAAACCCCGACTGATACCATGGGTAAAGAGATGTCAGTCTATAGCCACTTTCTGTCCTCTTTACTTTTCCTCACTGTCTTTCTCTACTCCCACTTACCAAAATAGTAAACAAGAAGAGAGGATCTACATTACTTTCTAAAGACAACCTTATGATTTGATGGTCAGTATTTGTATGCTGTATCTATGACCCTTAATCCCCACTTCTCTGTTTGCCCATAGCTTAGAAGTACACTAGTGAAGATTGTATCCTTTCCATGCTAACACAGAATCCAGTCTGAAATGACCTAAATCCAGTTACATATGGTGGCATCAATACCCTCACTGTCAATAATCACCAAGACTATCAAAAGTAACTGAGAATAATTTACATTTTTTTTTAAATAGCAACTTTGCTGAGTGCTTCAAGATCAGCAGAAATATTTAAACATTATTTTAAAAATCATTAACATGAGACGATCTTCCAAATGGGCAACACCATCCAGGGGCAACAGAGAATAGCAATTTACAGTTTTATTGTTAAAAATAAGCATGATCTACCACCAGATTGGATTTTTATCTGTAAATATAACAAACAAAAAGGAACTTTTTTTCTCTCCAGTATTTAATTGCCAAACGCCTTCACATATGAATACAAATAAAAAGACTTATTTTGACAGAGTTGACTATGTAAATGGAAAACACCCCTGTAGCTCAAATATGCATCACAAAAGTAAGAATATTTCAGGGACCAAATTCAGTGCAGCGTCAAGCTCATAATTTACAAACCTTTATGCTGGAACATTAACTGAATACAGCTCATGGTGTTAGTCTGCATGAAACTACTTCTAGGATAACTAGCAATCTTGCTTTCCATGCCAGTGCAAACCAAACTGGTTTATGCAGGCAAGGAATGGTTTTCGGAGTCGTATAAAATTATTCTAGTTGAGGGAAAAAAAAGTAATTTTGAAAAAACCTGCATAGCAGATTATTATACTGATTATTTTTAAGAATGAAGCCACCACATTTTAGAGAGCAGTAAATATATACAGAATGTCTAAGTTGGAGTACCCAGGGCCTCTTGAGCCTCTGAACCTTCTTCACTTGAACCACAAGAACCAGGTTTCAGCCATAGCAATTTTGGCATGCAGTCACAACCAGTAATTAAATAGCAAAACCTGTAAACACTGATTATTGATTTGAAACCGTGAATGCTATCATATATATCAACTCAATTCTTATGTTCCCCCCACCCCTACTCTTCTGACTCTCTTTCCAGCCTTGGTGAGCTACTCCACATCCATCCAACCCATGCGCATCCTGCTTTGCCTAAACCCTGGCCAAACCGAATTGATGTACTCTTTCTTTAGTTATTCCCTCCTATTCTGCTGTATACATCCTGATCTGATCAGATCTATGACACTACCAGAGATCTGGAGCAGGGGAAACATCCTCCAAGTGCAGTAAAGGTGGAGATGGCACACTGCAGCACCCTTGCTAAAATATACACTCTCTTTAACCTTAAAATACTTACTGATTTCCTTCACAATATTTTTCTCAGCTCCTAAGAGAGTTAGGGGTGGAGACACACTTGCTATGTTGAGAAATTCAGTAATCATTTTGTTTGCGAAACTATCAGTTGCAAGGGTGGTTAGTTAACAGCTCGACATCCAATCAGACAGGCTAGCAGCCAGAAGAACAAGAGGAAATGGTATATACGTTCTCTCATATATACTTAACGCTTGCAAATGTTTACATATTAAGTGATGGGCAGAGAGAAATTAAGGAGAAAAGGTAGTAATTCATTGACCTAAACTTCAGTTAGTACTTCCTAACTGAATAGTCTGTTTTAAATATGCATGGAGAACAGTTTCCATAAAATATTTTGAGAATACTGCTACAAATGCATTTTGACTCATGTTTCAGGGCTTTGTTTGGGTGGGTTTTGGTTTGGTTTGATTTTGGGTGGGTTTTTTTACATTTGGTAGCAGTATTACTACAGGTATTACATATTTGTTCATGAATAATTTATGATCCACGATACCACCTGCAGGCAATTTTTACTTCTTGGTGTCTTCTCTTTTCCTGAGCTCAGAAACTAAAACTTAAACAACTGCTATTACATATTTAATATTTTTAAATATAGAAACAACAAAAAAAAACATTTGCTGTTCTGTTGTTCACTATATTTTGAAGTCCCAAAAAGGTACATTGGGAACATATAAAAAGTGATTAGTTGTTAGCTGTCAAGCTGCACCACTACTGTACAGATTAGTAGCGTGTGAAGTGCTGGGATCAAAGGAAGAGTCATCTGCTGGATGTAAAGTTGATTCTTTTCATCCCCACTCAAAAAAAAAAAATTAAAAAAATCAAGTCTCAAAACCAGAAGTATATCTGGTATCCCACTGAAATGGAAATTTGTGCTGTTCTGACATTTTTAGCATTGCATGAATGGGCTAAGGATGTTAAATCATTTAGAACTGAACAATCTGATTTTATGGCCTGAGAAACAATGACATGACTTAAAAGCATTTTGACATGAAAATAAAATTCCATGTTGTTCTGTGTCAGCTGGTTGGGGTTTATAGGAATGATCTTCTCAATGCAACTTCTAAGTTTTGCTCTTAGGATAGCAAGTTTTGCAGGAAGTATGGGGTTTTTGTATTTTTACCTGCTTCATGCATGAATTAATATAATTTTTAAGTATCTGGAAAGAAAAATCAGAAGAAAAGAACTTTGTCAAAAAGGTATGCCTATCCCCTGCTCTATACCCAAAAATACAGAATTTCCTGACAGCTACCATTTTTCTTAAGAAGAAGGATATGAAGGAAGAAGGATAAATAAAAGGCTGATCTCAGTGACATTTTAATGTACTATTTGACAATTCTTTTATTCTCCCATAGAAAAGAATAATCTTGTACAGTTGAAATAGTTTGATCTGATGACAAAAAAGTTTATTATATTTGTACCTCTGTATATTTTGTGTGKTTTTTTTCTTCCTATAACATTAATAGGCTTATGAGAACATTGCAATTTAGCCAACTAAATTTAATGCAAGTACTTTAAGACTCTTTATATTGAAGACATGTCTGTCCTTGTATTTGATACCAAACTAGCTTACCCTTTGTATGTTAAATATTTATGCTAATTTAAAAAAACAGGTAACATATACTGTATGACCACAGAATTAAAGACATAACATTCAACTGTCATTGTGCTGTCCCACAGAATAATATATGTAAAACACTATTACATTAGAGACATATACCTCACTGTGCTCAACTACCCATCTGCAATTCTGAAATACTTTTCTTGGTCATAGAGTAAATGTGCCTTTGCCTCTCTTGGTGATCAAACTACTTGTAATTGATAACTTCTGGGTTGTCCATGTTCCTTTTCATGCCAGTGTTCGATTAACTCAATATCACATACTTTTTTCATGCTATCTTTCAACACAGATAGGCAAGAATTCCATACAAAGAACTTCAAGTCAATAACCTAAAACATAGCAAAACTAAAAATCTGACTAATTTTTTTTTCTTTCCTTTTTTTTTTTTTAAATAAAAAGGGAAAATACAAAAAACATTATGTTCACTGTTTAAGCAAGCTTTATAAAAAGTGGTCTGGAAATGTGTGCAAAAAACTTGTTACAGAACAGTGAATGTTAACCATCTCAAAGCATTGCTCACTCAGACTCCCTCCCTTCAGACAGTATTAGCAGTCTTTTTCTGACCACACCTGTCCCACAGGAGTCTCCAGTGGAGTAGTGAGTTATGTTTTGGTCTCAATTCATGAAAAGAAAAAAGCACCCTTTCATCTGCTTGGGGGGCATATAAAAGACATTTCCAGCACACATAGTGAATTTTCATTAAAATGCGTCCTTTCCCTATAACTTCATTTCCTTGAGATACCTCCAGACTCCCTCTCCCACCTCCATTCTGTGCTACATGTTTATGTATTTCGTAAGAAGTTCTAAGACTTGGACACTGTTTTGTCTGTCTCCTGTTTCACAGTCTTAACAAGTCTCTCCTCTTACCCCATAACCCAGAGCGTAGCCTCTTGAATTCAATGAGTCAGCAGCTTTTACCTTCCAGCGAAATGTTTGCAGAGCATTCTAGGTCTCCACCAAAAGGCAAACTGTATACATTACACGTAAAAACAACTATTAAAATTATTAAAAAAAAGCAAATAGAGTCATTATCTACTTTCATTTAAGCTCACTGAATATTTAAAACAATTTTGTGAACCTTCTGCTCATTTTTAGAACTCAGATGACTACAGCTGTACTGTCGCAGTGTTTTACCTGCTGCCAGGGTGTAAGCTAGTGATAAACCATGCACAGACACTGCCAACTTTAAGCAAACTCGATGCCTAGCACCAAAGGAGAGAAACAGATAATGACCAACTACGTAACTTCTCATTACAAGATGCCAAGGATTTGCAATTCATGGTTAATCCATAATAATTTTTAACAATAAAAATTGTAATTGTTTAGGTATTTTAAATATATAAAACCAACTTGGATCAACAACTAAATGAAGAAATTATGATGAGAGAGGAAAAAACATTCCAAAGATGGGTATACAAAACAACTTTTATCCACATACATACAGGGATTAAAAAAAAAAAAAATTTTTTTTCAAAAAACCACACCACATTAAAACCCCAACTTTTTAATTAAATGGTATTTCTGACAGGTACATGATCCTCCTCTTCCTCTCCAGGAGTATGATTACATATTGATGTAAAAAGTCAGTACACTAAAAAGAATTAAGGATCAACAGTGAGAGATACAATGAAATTAGTACAGTTTGACATTCTAGTGGAAAATATAGTGGCTAAGACACAAGAGCTCACTTATGGAAGCGCTCTTCATAAAACCAGAAAAAGCTATCAGAATTGCACAAAAAGATTCCTGTTGAGAAGAATCCATATAAGCTGGAGTTTAGGAAAGGGCACACCAATCTAAAAGAAGAAAAGGGCACAAAAATAACAAATATGCAACTATACTGCTGAAACAGTTCTGCTTGACCAAGACAATTGCTAGTACCTTACAGTTCAGTTACTTAATAATCTAGTAGGAAACACAAAAAAGAAAGGAATTTTGCTGCCGGAAAACATATTTGCCTGTGGAGTAATTAAGAGAAGCGATGGAAGTACCATCACACTGAACATTTTGTCCTCAACACAATTTTAGAAAAGTATGAAAGTGTATAATCCCCCACGGATGAGATCACAGACTAGATGACCTAATATATCCCTTCTGCCTTTAGATTACATGCATTTACTATAACACCCTTATTTCTAGTAGGAATGATCCCACATTCCAGGTACTTAGTGAGATGACACTAATTGGTATAATTGACATTACTGAAACTACAGGGTCAATACGCACGGTTGGAGTGTTGAAAACTCTGGGTAGAAATTAGTGACCAGAATTCTATTTAAGAAAGATAGTGCAGAGTAAAAGAAGGTTAGGATGGTGAAATTAGTTTAAAATACTTTCGGAGYTGAAGAAATCTTCAGGCCTGCAGACCAGTCTGACAGCTGATTCAAAAATGAACATCCTGAAAAAAGAATATTTATAGATGTTGTCTACAAAACCAAACAAAAAACCAAACAAAAACCCAAACAAAAAAAAGTGCAATACTTTAAAATTGCCTGTTAATAAGACACTGAGAGAAAAAACAGAAATTGTATTGGGAGTTCCAATGCAAGCGAAGTTTAAGGAGTATCATATGACCTTTTAACATCAGTGATATTGCATCCAACACAAAGTATTTTGGACTTCACTACAAGAGATGATGGTTAGTCGGCTACTGAATTGTGAGCAACTGCTTAGAGACCATTGATTACAAACCAAAATAAAAGAGAAAATAAGAGCAAACTGGCTCACAACCATATGAAAACAGTGTGACATTTGAGCTAGTTTTCCAATACTGATAAAAATTATAGAAGGATTGTAGAATTATTACAAAACTGAGAATACTAAAATGCAAAGAAATTGTGATTGCAATTGAAAGTCCTTAAGGACAGCAATTTAGTTGACCCAAAGTCACAATTCTGCAACACAGAAAAAGCATTATACTGGTAGCAAACCAGGTTCACTGTCAAAGTGAAGGCAGCAAGTAGAATTGAAAAACAATACGTATAACAATGAGAGAGATGAATACATAAATAAATATTTCTCTCTCTCTGGCAAAACCCCAAATCACCTTATCATACCGCACAAAAATGCTGCAGTGTTGTTCAGGCCATCAGTTGTAAAGGAAGTTGTTAGACCTCATCTAATGGAATAATAAATACATTTTAATCTGTCAACTTCTATTTAAATTTATAAAAGGTTTAGTTGAGAGACTCTCTGTCTCCTCGTCTCTCAATATATCATATGAATATTAGAAGACAGAATATAATGCCAATCTTTGCAAAGTGAATTTAGGATTATCCAGGGGTTTTACTGGACAATTAGCTTGGTATCAACAAACTACTAAATACAAGAAAAAATGAGAGGGGAAAAAAAAAGGTATTTTGTAAATAGTAAGTGATAAAGTTTCAATTATTAAAGAAGTTTATGGAAAATAGGTCTTATCTAACAAATGCAATTTTATAGGTAGCACAGAGGTGAGCCAAAAAACTGCTCAGCTACTGGAGAAAATACCTTGTATAAAGAGTGCAAGACTGCCTATTCTGTCTTTCCAAGAAAAAAAAAAATTGAGAATGTAGACAGTGTAAGTCCACAAATGAAATCAGAGGAAATAATACTGAGAATTGAGAAGGACCTAACCTTAGCAGAAACAAGCAAGAAGACATATTTGCTGGTATCGAATTGTGCACAAATGTTTCACAGGAGGTATACCCAATCACTAGAAGAAACTACCAAAAGAAGCAGTACATTCTCCACATTTTCTTGTCTTTGCATCAAGATAGCCCCTTCTCCAAAATATATTCTGCAACTGAACACAAATTCTGCCTTCAAAAAGCACAGATTACTGGGCTTACAATAAGGGTAAGTGGGACAAACCACAGTATAAGAAGGTCAGACCTGATGATCTAATAGCTCCAAAAATCCATGCTACTTTTTTTCTATTTCTAGTTTACATGATGGGAAAAAGGAAAGTTTCACATGTTTCCACACTAAATAAAACATACTTCCAAAATAAACATACTTCCTTGCCAAGCATTCAAAAATCCATAGTGCCCAAAGTTAACTAAGATTCATAGACCAGAACACAGACCTTCGTATAAAAATGAAATGTGCAAACTGTACATTTCTGACCAAAGTCTCCATCATGTACTATTCTCTTTGAACAATCATTAGTATGAAGGTGACAGAATCAGGCACCATTACAGACATCATACCACTTATACACAGAGACAGCATGGTCTGCTCTAACATTGTAATTTTGGATAGTTACCTACAAAGAACCAGAGAAAAAATATGGTGAAAATCCTTTGGATCTGCTGTACTTTCCAAAGCCGTTTTAGAATATTTGAGCTCAAGTATTTGGGCAAATTTAATAAAACCCCTGGCGACTTGAGTTAATGCCAGAATCACACAGACCAACAAGGAAATACTCTCTTCCCAGTCTCTTTCAGGCTCTGCGTAACCTATGAAGGATATGTGAAAAATATTTGGTGTTATATGATGACTGCAAGTAAATTTCATTTTCTTAAATTAACTGTTTAGGTCTCACTTCTGATGTACACATTTTATGAATGCATGGTAGACTTTTTAAAAGACAGATACAACCTTTTTAATAAACAGATAAAACTCTTTCTGTCCTCTTCTGCACAAACCTGATGTATTTGATGGCAGAAATATTCCTGTATCTAATCACAACTCTGATTCAAAGAGGACTGCTGAACTTTATGAAAACGAAACAGTCATTTTATTTGTAAAACAAAAGAATGAAGATAATCTCCAACATGTAACCAGCAAATTAAGAAGAAAATATGCCTGCTTTTTTTTTCTTCTTTTTGTTCTTATGATATCTCTAGTCTAGTTCATGGATGTCAGTCATATAAATGAAGGATATAATGACAAGAAYGGAATAAAACCCTAGTCTATTTTTTTGAGATATTCTGAAGAAAACTGTAGACTTCTAGGCAGCATGGTAGTAAAGGATGTATTTAGAAAAGCATGTATAGTAAAGAAGTGAAGAAGAGAGAAGCAGTAGAATAAAAGACAGCTTTGTAAGCACATTAGGGAAAGGGAATGTAGCCAACTGTTACGTTTCTAGATGAAAAACTCTGAAAAAGCCTAGTTATATATAAATATATATAAAAGTAACTAGGCTCTGAAAGTAGTCTAACATTTTTCCAGAAAATCATGTCCAGGTAAAATTCTGACATGACAAAAAGAAAAATATCCAAATATAACAGTGAAAAATATATGTACGTGGTAGTACCTATCTAAATTAAAGAAAAAAACAGCACACACTTTCTTAAAATAAATCTTGATAAATTAATGAAAGGGATTGTATAATTTGGTACCTGCAATAGCAGGGGCCTGTTCTGAGTGCCCTCGAAGGTCCCTTTTATACCTCTCTTCCTAGACTCCTAAATGCTCCTCTGCAAGCAGAATAGAATAGGCCTTTGTTTACCCAAGAATTTCCCAGCAGTAAGCATATATTTATTAAAATCACTTCCCATGTGACAAAAGAATAAGCACAAACTTTGCTATCTTAAGAATATAAAATTTGCCTCTGATGTATTTTTATTACTTATTAACAAACAAACGGCCCTGCTTTCCCTGCACATACTTTACAGTCTATGGTGAAAAACATAAGGTTTGCAGTTCTTCTAACATGGTCACAACATTAGCAATTCTGAATTAAGACAGTAATGATAATCATATATGATACTACACAAACAAGGACAGGAAAGATTTTTACCCCACTTTTATACGATTTGTTGGGAGTTCTTTTCTTTCCTTTATAGAATCAGTGATTGAAAAAGAATGGGGATAAAGTATCAGAGGGGCTACATCACTCTTCTCCGGTAGTTTAAAAAAAAAATCCTGTAAAATCTTGAGATAAAGACTCAAAATGTCTAACTGGGTATCACAAGGGACTTTCTCCACAGGTCCAGCTGACATGAAATTTTGGGAGTTCACCTTCTTGCTACAGATTGTCCACTAACATGGGCAAATCTTAATACTTTCTCTAGTACACTATGTGTTTGAGTACTTGTGATATATCTTTCACTAGAACCTTCTGGCTGTTGCATATAACAATTTAGGGATATAATAATTGACTAACAATAACTGCTTAATGCCTAAAACAGGAAATAATTAGTTTCAGTACTGGGTAACTGTGAAAGTGAATGAGTGGTATGAAAGAAGTCAGATTACATAACCTAATAATGCTTTCTGGCCTTCAGAAACTAAGAACAAAAATATTAATTCATGTCCCTTTACAAGAAGTCACTGGTATCTGAAGATCCCACATTTTTCTGACACTTACACAATCCAGTCCCATAAGTTATCTATATATGCTGTACTGATAGAAAATTGAAAAAAATTGCCATTAATTTAATACATTGAAAAGATGGCCTTCCAAAATTAAAATTTGAAACAGTGGTCTTCTCTGAATGGACATGGTGCCTCAATGATATTGGGTCTATTCATCAAGTAGAAGCTTGCCTGGCCTAAGCTCCCTGTACTCTGCTGTGCAACACAGTTGCAAAACTCAGTTTACCTAGACAGACAGACAAAAAACCAAAACTGACCCCTTCATTAAGAGAAAGCATGCATGGGTTAAAATATTTCCTGATTAAGCATAACAGGTTTTGCATCTCTTTTCAATCATAAGGTTAGACCATTTCAGACAGATTACAAAGTGCCACAGGTTATCAAGAGCAAACAGCGTTTAACATAAGCATTTCATACATGAATGTAAATACCTCTCTTCAAGACCAATCTGTAATACAAAGCTTAGTTGCATATTATTTTTCTGTGCTTTTGAAGGCCAGTCTGTCATCCAAAAATCTGTTAGGTATCAAATCATGAGGCACTGGCACATGTATATAGACAAGTGGGAAAGTTGGAGGCATTTAAGGTAAAAACAGATTAAATTTCTAAACCATTATTTAATCCAATGCAGTTTTAATTTATGTCCCTGAAGTTATTTGCAAACCTTAGTCCCAGCCAAATTCAGGAACCACAAAACCCACAGAGTGTTTTTGCTATTTTAATTTATCATATGTTCAAAGGAAAACAGAAAATAGCATTTATTGAAATTGATTCAAGTGTTGATAATCAACAACCATGTGTAAGAGCTCTTCCTTAGATATTTTTTAAAAGCTAAGAGCATGAGCTGAAGTAAAAGGTTAAAGATTATAGAAATGCAATGCAAAGTGTCATAAGCCATAGTTTCTTATACCAAGAAATTCAAGTACTCGACTCCACCAAAAAAGGCAAACCCCCCTCAAAAACCAGAGTGGAGTTTGCTCTGAGAACCACAGCGTGATCTCAAACAGGAAACACTATATAGTTATTGACCTTTCTAAGTAACAGTATAAAAAAAACCCCCACCCTCTTGAGGAAGTGGAAGCATAACTACCTCTGGAAGAATTAGAAGTTCTCACTTAGGGTTCGCATGCCTAATCCTGTGTGTCACTGCAGAACTGCTGCTGAGCTCCTGTTCTCCACTTGCTTCCCATGGAGCTCAAAGCTGAACTTGGCAGCTCTGAAAGTTCTCACTGAAAATGGTTCAAACTGTTTACCATCACATCCTCCCACACACATGCAAAAATCGACGATGTCAAAAGTCATAGACRTTTTTTAAAAAACATGAAAATCATGGAATCCATAACTCTTATGACAGCCATGACAAAAATGCAGTTTTATTGATGGGTTGGCAAAAAGTTTATGTAACCCTAGACTCTTCTGTGGAGGGTGAGTTGGAGGGCATAATACGGTTCATTTTTTCCTGTTTTATTAGTTAGAAGCACTTAAAGCCTGAAAAGAGCATCGGGTGCACATGAATTCCATTTTGGCATATTTTTCAAGAAATCAGTATGAAATAAATCAGGTTTTAAAATGTCCTGCTATAAAAAAATAAAGCTTTAAAATTAAAACAATGAAAATATTTAGAATTTGTGGTAGCATACATTTAAAATCTTAAATCAGTCTAGGCAGTGGATAATATAATTTATCACCAACTGGAGAGAAGCAGGAGGAAACAAAAAAGAAAGAAAGAAAAAAATCAATCTAATTTGTGACAACGCTCAACATGAGGTCAAAGTAAATCAGATAGAAAAATTAAATAGGAAAGAGAAAAAACTGGGCGAGAGAAATGAACTATGCAGATATGAAAAACAGGATAAGATCTCACAGTGGCAGATTGCTACAGCAGAAAAGAAAACGTAACTTCAGAGTAATCAGTAATTTCTCTAGCTTTCTGTTCAAAAACTTTCAGGGAGAGAGCGAAATCAACTTAAAAAAATTTCCTCCTCTTCAATTCATTTTGAGTCCACCTGAACCCAACAAAGTGAGCAGAAACAATACCATGTAAGTCCTAGAAAACACATTTGAAGGACAGAAAGCATCTGATTATGTATTTGAATTCAGCATGTTAGATTCATCAAGTAAAGTAAGTTCCCAAGGAAACAGTGGGAAGAAACTTGCTGTTCTGCATCTCCTCACTATTGGAAGAATGGTACTAATGGAAGAATTAGCAAAGCATTGACCATATAAGCTTCACTGATGCACTCTTTCATTCATATTGAAGTAGAAAACTTCGTTACCGGCAACATGCTATGAGACCATGTAAGGCCTCTCAGGTTCTTAGAAGTATATCCCTCAATTTCTATTGAGAAACTGAGGTCTGCTGTCTTTCCCAGGACATACTGTTACATCCTACTACTGCAGGACTGGCAGACACAGTAGGGAGAGAAAACTATACATCCAATCTTAAATTAGGGTTTTCTGTACCAAAATAACTTGTCTGGCATTCCTCCTCTTTTCCAGGGTGAGTGCTCCAACAGTACCAATTCTACAGAAATCACACTATTTCATATTTTTCAAAAAATATTTTATACCATAGCATCACAACAGTCCACATTTCTCATTCACAGTTAAGTAACAACTCTACCTGTAACTATAACAAAGATTTAATGGAAACGTAAAGTTCAGAAAATAGGAAAATACTGAATATGCTTTAATACAATTTGACAGCTGGAAACTAACACCATGAAATACTACAGAAACTGTTTGAGATTTACCAGTATGCATAGATGAAGGTCTCATGAACAGCTCAGCTGATTTAATAGTCTGCTGACACTGAAAACAGAAGGTATTGCACTACTGCTCCTCCTTCCTCTACCACGACATCTAGTTTAGACAGCCTTACTCCCTTTCCAACAGCATACTTTTTATGGCTTTTGCTCAGTTAATTTTCTTACATGAAAGTGAAATAAGTCAGTGGGATTCTGATGAGGGCTGGAACAGGTGCACACATGGTAAAAATGTGCAAGCAGGAGCTGGGAGTATAGGGAAAAGAGAGTCATTAAAAAGAAATAGGTAAACTAATCCTGTCTACAAAACTGCAGACCTGCTCATTATTATTTGGAATTGCAAAATAAATTTTCATTTTTACTAAGTAATCTGGTCACCCTTTTACCGGTTAGGTTTTTAGGTCATTCTTTAAATACTCATCATCAGTAAGCTACTTTACGGCATTTGCCAGATTTGTTATCTGTTCTGTTTCTGTGTACCTACATTGAGGGAACATACCCTTCAGGCATACAACCACAAGACTCAGAGATAAGAAATATGCATGATTAATACTTAATATAATGCGTTTATGGTATTGGGAAGTTCACTTAATTGCATGTATTTTACAGCTTTATTTTAATGATGAAAAATAAGTTTATTTTTCAAAAAAATCCTCTCTTTTCTTTTTCAATAATTATAAATGACCTCTCAGGTCAATGGAAAAACCTATTTCCTTTAATTTTAGATCCCTAAGAATGCAAGAATAAGAATTTTTTACTCTTTACATCAGTGCTGGCACAAAATATATTTCTTGGCTGATTTATGAGGAGAAAAAGGACAAATTGTAGGAAGAGACCTTAAGACATGAAATACWTTGTTATACTGTGAAATATGAACCCCAGAAGCTAAAACTTTTACTTCTGTTGAGAGCTCCTTAACACACACTTCCAACAATAGTCCTCCATAACTCCATTTAAGTACCCATTTTGAACACAAGTTTTTTCTTTCCTTGGCAACTATAAGGCTTCAAACAGTAAACTAATATAACCATGACTGAAATTAAGCATGAAAAGAAAAGTGCAAGGGGGCATACTTACAAAAGGGAGAAAAGGGCTTGGAAATGACAGCACCACATCTCTTGTCTAGTATCAGAATGACCAATTAAAGATCCCACGGTATGACACCGGATCTTTTGTCCTAGAGGGGAATGGAGCCTGTGTATGGTAAAAGCTTTGATTGGTATGTATTGTTGAGCTTGCAAAGCTTAAGGTGATTGACCCTGCCCTTGCAGAGGATGCTTCATACAAAGAATCTCAGCTGGTGTGCAAAGGTTTTCACAACTCTGGGTCTCGTCCTCTGGCGATGTAAGAGCCTACAGATTTGAGGAAAACAGGTCAGAGTTCCCGTAAGTGCAGTTTTTGAGAGATTCTTTTGGCAGATCATAGAATCATGGAATCATTTAGGTTGGAAAGGACCTTTAAGATCATTGAGTCCAACCGTAAATCAAACACTACCAAGTCCACCACTAAACCATGGCCCTAAGTGCCACGTCTACACGACTTTTAAATACCTCCAGGGATGGTGACTCAACTAGTTCCCTGGGCAGCCTGTTCCAATGCTTGACAACCCTTTTGGTGAAGGAATCTTTCCTAATATCCAATCTAAACCTTCCCTGGTGCAACTTGAGGCCATTTCCTCTTGTCCTATCACTTGTTACTTGGGAGAAGAGACCGACACCCACTTCGCTACAACCTCCTTTTAGGAAGTTGTAGAGAGCGATAAGGTCTCCCCTCAGCCTCCTTTTCTCCAGGCTAAACAGTCCCAGTTCCCTCAGCCGCTCCTTGTAAGACTTGCGCTCTAGACCCTCCACCAGTGGATCAAGTGCACCCTCAGTAAACTTGCAGATTACACCTAGCTGGGCTAGTGTTGATCTGCTTGAGGGTAGGAAGGCTCTGCAGACGGATCTGGACAGGCTGGATTGATGGACCGAGGCCAACTGTATGAGATTTAACAAGGCTAAGTGCCAGGTCCTGCACTTGGGTCACAACAACCCCATGCAACACTACAGGCTTGGGGAAGAGTGGCTGGAAAGCTGCCCAGCGGAAAAGGACCTGGGGGTTTTGGTCGACGACCGGCTGAATATAAGCCAGCAGTGTGCCCACATGGCCAAGAAGGCTGACAGCATCCTGGCTTGTATCAGAAATAGTGTGGCCAGCAGGATTAGGAAAGTGATCGTCCCCCTGTACTCGGCAATGGTGAGGCCGCACCTTGAATACTGTGTTCAGTTTTGGGCCATGGAACAGACCTCCTCCACTCTTTGGGCAAAGAAGGAACAGGTGATGTCATTTCGGTCACATAAATGAGAGWATAGCAGGAAGTATTTTACTCAGTACTGCATTCAGATTAGTCTTAAAAGTCCAAGAAAGACTATATTAGAGCTTCTTTCTGCATAGCTAGAAAAAGGGAATTAAAAGCTGATGAAGAGAACAGGAGCTTAGTCTACAACTGACGACTACTATTAGAACAATGTATATTCCCCATGTGGATGCACTCATTTTTTGGAAGATAAAAAAAGTTTTGTCATGGCAAGGCTCAAATAAGTTTCAAGGAACTCAAGCCAGAAAAAACAGTTTTACTAGAGTGAGAGTAACCACATAGGAATTATAGATCCCTTTATATTTACACTCTGTTTTACACTTACCTGTTTAGCTAGACCCTCAAGCAGAAGACTTAAGAATGACTTGAACCTTCAGGTGCAAGTCTGAACAATTTTTAGTATTTAATAAAATAAAAGGTATGCAAACCACACACTTAAAGACTGGGTCCTGAGATTCCGGTAAGACTGTAAGTTATACAGGAACCCAGCATATTTGCAACAATGGAAGCTCTAAAACACATTTACCTGCAAGTAGTCTAAAAAGGTCATTTTCATTCCTCTTATTTGGATTACAACACGCATTATTTGGATCTCAAGGTAAGGGATAGCCTCACAACCTTGATGGAGTTTCACAAAAGTAACCAAATACACGGCTATGAAACTGACTGTACAACCACAGTAGGAACTTAAAATGTAGGAGATTAATTCTGTTGTTCATTCCATGTGACAACAATTTCACTCTTGAAAAACTGTCCGGCCACAAAGGGAACATCTGTACTTCATCAATTTCAGCACAATATACACTTAAAGTTTATCATGACAGAAATGAGTGAACAATAATTGCAATGTGATGATTTTACATAAGAAACATCACGAGACAGAAAAAAAGAGAAATAAAAGGATATTTACTGTATTTTCTTCTTCAAATACATATGAATCCTAGAAATACATCTTTAAGAATTATCTTAAAATCTTAGTTCCTAAGAGTTTGGATTTTTACCTCATGCTGGTTGTGCATCATGTTGCCATGACATGTAGATGTGGCACTTAGGGACATGGTTTAGTGGTGGACTTGGCAGTGTTAGGTTTATGGTTGGACTCGATGTAGAGGTCTTTCCCAACCTAAATGATTCTACGATTCTAAGTTAACAGTTTCAACATTTGTTATAAAATTTCTAAAAGCATACATTACTGTAAGGATGAAATATCAGTCTTCGAGAATTCCAATCTTCAGTACATACTAAAACATTTCAAGAACCACAGAACATTTTAAATCCAGAGGTATTTAGGAGCATTTTTATAACACTATATTAATCACAAATAATACTTGTTATAAATGTATTTAAATCAAGCTGAGTATCTTCAAGAGTATTCTAGCAGAGCCTGCTAAAACAATGATGGCACCAATGCTTATCTACAGTTAGCCTGAACGTAAGAATTACTCAAAGATTTGGAAGTATGAGAGAGGAACTTATTATTTAGCCTTTTGGCATACAAGTCTGAGTAAGAGTACTGGAAATATACTTATTTAATAAATATGACATATCTCTTTGCCCTGTAAGGCTTAGATGATGCCTTAAATGTTCTGGCATTAAAAAAATAACATGAAAGCAGAGAGACAGAAATAGAACCTCATGATTTGTAATTGTTTCAACAATTATTTTATAAACCATAACAGTGCAAATAAGTAAGGTCTATTGTGCAAGATGCACTTAGAATTCATACTTCCTAATAGGTACTAATGGATGAATTAGCTCGTAAATAAGAATTCTGCTGAGCAATACATGAAGTTTAATATAGCTTTTCCCACCCTCAGCCCTTCGGGCTTTTTGTACTGTCATAGTTTATCAGCAAGTTATTCCCATGAACAGGAGACAACATTATCACTTTATCTTAGCAGGTATTTTTGCTGATCTTCTAGCCAGAGGGCTCTAACGTTAATAGAACAATAGCCACCATTCAAAACCGTCCTTTTCTGCCAACAGGCTGCAACTACCATTTCAGCAGTCAATGAAAAAAACAACAGAGTGAGCCTAAAGGTTACTGGGCAGTGAATTTGTGGAGGAAGTGCTTGAATGAAAACACAGACACCCATGAATGCATTTTTCCCCCAGCCATATTCTACAACCTTATTGATTACACAGCTATGAAAACAGCTGCTTAATCCTTTAAACTTCCCATCAGAAAATGGCTACAACTACAACTCTAAAGCTTTGCTATAACCTTATATATTAATGTATCTGCAACGGGCAGACTGCAGATACAATTTTACAGATGCAAAATAGAACTATTTCGTATGCTTTTGAACAAGTTAAACTATTTATGTTACAGTCAGTAACAGTTCCTCTTTTGTCTGGCCATTGGAAATTTCACAGGAGAAATTTCTAATCATACAAATTACGGACAGGATTTGAGGGACGGCCCATAAAACTGACCTGGAGAGCAATATATAACATGTGACTAAAAAATCATCTCTGATTAAGGATGATCATATTATTTTGATCGTCTTTGCTGAAGAATTGCCAAACAAAAATAAGAAGATTATAACAGTTTTAATAGTAAAATAATAATCCTTTAAAAGTATCATTGGGTTTTGATTCATACATAAAGCAGTATAAATACTGTTTTCTTGGTAGGCATAAATCTTTTTTTCAGAGAGGTGTGAATTCAGTTATACAGGAAGGGTATAAGATGGTGTCTCAATATTGCTTTAAAATCCTGATAAAATTCCACCAACTACAGCTCTTTTTTCTGGGCAGAGGTGGTATTAAAAAACCCAACAGCTTCTATTAAAAAGCTTGTTTTCACTGGATCATGCATTTGTTTCTAAAAATAATGATTTGCTTTTAATTCAATTTCTACACTTTTATAGCAATTGAAGATTACTGCCACATTTAATTCAATGACATTTTCCATTAAAAATATTTATCATAAAGATATTATCCTCAGCATGAAATACAAGAGAGGCCATGACATAAAAAACACAGCTATTTTAAGTAGCCAAAGATTTATTTTTCATTTCAGCAGTTATTTTTGCAAATGAGAAAAAACATACTTTGTGGATGAAAGGTTACATTAACTTCAAACATATTACAACCCTGATATACAAATTTGCACTTTAGAGGGCTGAAGTGATTTGTTTGTTTTAAATCTTACAATCTGTTTTTCTTTGGGAAATTTAACAAAATGGCTAGTTTCAGATACCATATCTTGTAATCAAAACAACTAGCAACCTGAACATACCTAAGGCTACTGTGAACGAACAGTAAATTGCTCAATGTTGAATTGTAAGAAAAAAAATTAGTACATAAAGCATCTATGAAACAATCTGAAACCTGGGTCACATCTATAATCTTTATAATCTTCATTATAAAACAAATCATCAGAATGCTCCAAAGTAAATTGTAATTAATATCCCTAAGTAAGTCTTGAAGCAGCTGTCAGTTTGAGTGTTTCACAGATAATATGCATTAAAAAAAAAAAAAAAAAAAAAAAAAAAATTGCAGTTCAGAGTAAGCTGAACATCTTAAGTCCATCCTCTTTTCCTGGAGGTAATTATGCAACTGCTGACCTCAATTCACAATAGAAGTATTTTTTTTCCATTTTGTGTTCTAGTCACTGAAAGAGCTAAACAACTTACTTGTTTGAGAATGCTATCTTAAAGACGGCAAATATATCCATAAAAATTAGCAGGGACCCTATCCTCTACCACAACAAAAACAGCAATAAATGATTGATTCGCTATCATCTATTCCATGTACAGTGAATTACAGTACACATATACTTTTAAAGAGAATATTACCATAATGCCATTTCTGTAACAATGACATGCTATATTTAAAGTCACTGCTACTTCTTGCTGAATTTTTTCGGAAATAATGACTTACAAACACTGGTACTAGGATAGTATTTAATGTACATGCATTCAGAACTATTTTTCATTCTACATACAACCAACCACTTCCAAATTAGATGTGATGATCTCACAATTAATATTCAAATGTTAATTCCATCATGAAAACCCTACCAACTTATACCTTTCTATGAAGAAACATGATTCCTGTGTCCCATGGGGCCATGAGACTCATCTCAGAACTGCGCATGTGAGAAAGAGAATGAGAATAAACTCATCCTGCCTTCAGTCAGATTCTCCATTATCCATCCATTCTCACTCTATCCTGCCCGTCACTTGAATTTTCTTTCTCATTCTCTCAGGAGCCCCTACCCACCACAGTCTAATCCTGCCATTCTCATGTGCTCCTTGCTGACCTGGTCCTCATATTCTTTTCATGTCTTCAATCTTCCTGGTTTTGTCTACCATACTCTTCTAACTCCTCGCTTCCTTGCCTATTTCTATCGACATCCCTCATCCCTTGTCACTCCCACCCATCCTCCTCTCCTGTTTTCTGAGAAGATGAAGCCATTTCAACTTCACAGGGAAGACAAAGAGGTGACATTTTTGCTTGAAGCATCTTCATTTGGACGACCTACATATATTAAAGGAAAATGGGGACCATTTTGGTCAGATCAGGCTATAATTTTAATATTATTTACAGTGACAGAATGTGGCAGCTAATCTTGTTCCATAAAGCTTCACAAATTTGAACAAAACCCACTTAAATTCCTACTGAAAAGCTTGAGGAAAAAATTCAGATTCTGCAAAGGGCCTATAGAAAGACAAATCTATCCTCTAAAAAGAAATTACAGCTTCACCTGTTCATCCAGGCAGTACTCTTTAATTAATGGCCTAACAGCACTGTATTAAATTTTTAAGGGAGATGGCCAAGGCACAGTATTTGAAGACCGCTCTGATTCAACTTATATACATTACTTAAATATAATAACAATGACCAACTGTAGGCCATCTATATTAAATACAAGTGTTGTCACATACTGTACGTTCAAAAATTTCTGTGAATTCTGAACCACACCAACTGAAGCTATTAATGCAATATATTACAAAAACAGAAGAAAAAAGGGAATGAGAATCTAAACAGGAGTCACCAGACTTACTGTCTGGAATGAGCTAGACATAACATCCCATACCTATTAATGTATAGTGCACTATTATGCTGTAGGCAGTCCAGGAGACTCCCAGACTGTATCGAGAATAACTTCTTAAGCTAGGTAATAGACAGCCCTACCAGAGGGGGTGTGATACTGGACCTGTTGGTCACCAACGCAAGTGAGCTAATTGGTGACATCAAGATTGGAGGCAGCCTGGGCTGCAGTGATCATGCACTGGTGGAGTTTGCAGTCCTGAGGGATATGGGTCAGGTGAAGAGTAAAGTCAGGACCCTGAATTTCAGGAAAGCAAACTTCCAGCTGTTCAAGGAATTAGTCAATAGGACCCCCCTGGGAAACTGCCCTTAGGGACAAGGGAGTAGAACAGAGCTGGCAGATCTTTAAGGACATTTTCCATAGAGCGCAGGAGCTCTTGATCCCCAGGTGTAAGAGATCAGGAAAGGAAGGCAAGAGACCAGCATGGATGAGTCAAGACCTGCTGGCCAAACTAAAGGGCCAGAAGGAAATGCATAGGCAGTGGAAGCAGGGACAGTATCCTGGGAAGAGTATAGGGACATTGCCCAGTTGTGTAGGGATGAGGTCAGGAAGGCCAAGGCGTGGCTGGAGCTGAACTCTGCAAGGGATGCAAAGAATAGTAAGAAGGGCTTCTACAGGTATGTCAGCCAGAAAAGGAAGGTCAAAGAAAGCATACCCCCCCGATGAACAAGACTGGCAAACCGGTAACAGCAGATGAGGAGAAGGCTGAAGTACTCAAACAACTTTTTTGCCTCAGTCTTCACTGGCAATCTCTCTTTCCACATCTCTTGAGTGGATGGACCGCAAGACAGGGACTGGGGGAGCAAAGTCCCTCCCACTGTAAGAGAACATCAGGTTTGTGACCACCTGAGGAACCTGAACATATCTAAGTCTATGGGACCTGACGAGATGCATCCCAGAGTCCTGAGGGAATTGGCTGATGTAGTTGCCAAGCCACTCTCCATGATATTTGAAAAGTCATGGCAGGCAGGTGAAGTCCCTGGTGACTGGAAAAAGGGAAACATTGCACTCATTTTTAAAAAGGGTAGAAAGGAGGACCCTGGGAACTACCGACCTGTCAGCCTCACCTCTGTGCCTGGGAAGATCATGGAACAGATCCTCCTGGAAGCTATGCTAAGGCACATGGAGGACAGGGAGGTGATTCGAGACAGCCAGCATGGCTTCACCAAGGGCAAGTCYTGCCTGACCAACCTAGTGGCCTTCTAYGAYRGAGTGACTACATCAGTGGACATGGGAAGAGCTACAGATGTYGTCTATCTGGACCTSTGTAAGGCCTTTGACACAGTCCCCCACAACATCCTTCTCTCTAAACTGGAGAGGTATGGATTTGATGGGTGGACTGTCCAGTGGGTGAGGAATTGGTTGGATGGTCGCATCCAGAGGGTAGTGGTCAATGGCTCAGTGTCTGGATGGAGATCAGTGACGAGTGGTGTCCCTCAGGGGTCCGTATTGGGACCAGTACTGTTTAATATCTTCATCAATGACATAGACAGTGGGATCGAGTGCACCCTCAGCAAATTTGCAGATGACACCAAGCTGAGTGGTGTGGTTGGCATGCCTGAGGGACCTGGACAAGCTTGAGAAGTGGGCCCATGTGAACCTCAGGAGGTTCAACAAGGCCAAGTGCAAGGTCCTGCACCTGGGTCAGGGCAACCCCCAGTATCAATACAGGCTGGGGGATGAAGGGATTGAGAGCAGCCCTGCTGAGAAGGACTTGGGGGTACTGCTGGATGAAAAGCTGGATATGAGCCAACAATGTGTGCTCGCAGCCCAGGCGGCCAACCGTATCCTGGGCTGCATCAAAAGAAGCATGGCCAGCAAGTCGAGGGAGGTGATTCTGCCCCTCTACTCTGCTCTGGTGAGACCCCACCTGGAGTACTGCATCCAGCTCTGGAGCCCTCAGCACAGGAAAGACACGGACCTGTTGGAACGGGTTCGGAGGAGGGCCACAAAAATGATCAGAGGGATGGAACAGGGATGGAACACGTCTCCTATGAGGAAAGACTGAGAGAGTTGGGGTGGTTCAGCCTGGAGAAGCGAAGGCTCTGGGGAGACCTTACTGCGGACTTTCAATACTTAAAGGGGGCCTATAAGAAAGATGGGGACAGACTTTTTAGTAGAGTCTGTACCGACAGGACAGGGGGGTAATGCTTTTAAACTAAAAGAGGGTAGATTCAGACTAGATATAAGGAAGAAATTTTTTACAATGAGGGTGGTAAAACACTGGAACAGGTTGCCCAAAGAGGTGGTAGATGCCCCATCCCTGGAAACATTCCAGGTAAGGTTGGACATGGCTCTGAGCAACCTGATCTAGTTGAAGATGTCCCTGCTCATTGCAGGGGGGCTGGACTAGATGACCTTTAAAGGTACTTCCAACCCAAACCATTCTATGATTCTATGATATCATAATTTTTAGCAAGAACATTCCTATTTGGTAAAGAATGTTACAAGAGAATCAGTCAAGTAATGCAAAATACCACTTGTTAAAACTTGCTTAATTTCTTAGCAACAACCACCAATACCAAAATCCTGTTCTATCGCATCTTCTGTGTACTTGTAGTCTTTTGAAATTTACCATAGAACAAATAGCAGAATACTTATAACACAAAATATTATGAAATTCTAAACTTAGAACATTTCTAAATTTCTAAGTTCCATTTAATGGTATGAGAATTGCTCCTCTGAAGCAAAGGATGATAATGCACCAGTATTCTGCACTTCTGTGCAGAATAAGCTAGTCAGCTTATTCAAATTGTCTAAACAAGTTTAGCAACTTACTTATTACAAAATGTACAAAAATTGCAAAGCATACGAGTTATCTCAAAGTCTAGTGCCCAAGATACTCAGATGTACTTTCAAAATTCATATACAATATGAACATATGTAGAAAGCAAGTATTTTCAAGATGTATTGAAGAACTCAAACTATTTAACTACCTGAAAAGCACACTAGAATTGAAAGATAGTTTAAGTATGTAAATAGCAGGAAACACCAACATAATTACCCATATACAATAACTATACTGAAAATTCAATCCCCCAAATAGGATTATGTGATAAAAGGCAGCACAATGAAAAGCACCTGAGACAGCTGAGGACTCAAACTCTATGACATGGAAGGGACATCTAAATACTAACAAATACATATGCATGTGTGTGTGTATATATAGATATCCAGGTATATTTCCCCTGGTTATATATGAATTTTATATTAATATTTTTTAATTATACTCCGACTTCAAGGAGAACAAAGTTGTAAAGAATTTTTCATTACAAAAGACAAACCCACAAATTAATACACTCTGTAAAAAAATCTGTGTTCTTAAGTTAATTAAGCATTGCCTTGAAGGAAGAGAACCACATACTTTACTTTCAAGTTATCTGCAACATTCTCATATTGAGGAGCTCATGTCATAAGCTGAAAAGTGACAATTTGAATTTAACAAGCACAACAGGTTGCCAAACTAAGATTACATCTAACAATGTTTCCCAGTGCACCAGGCTCTTTCCTGCTCCTGCTGACCTTTCAACATGTGGTTCAGAGACTACTGGATTAGAGCTGTTAACAAGTGACAGGTGCAGCCAATTAACCAAGCAATGACGTAACTGTGACTTCCAGTCTTAAGCATGAGGCTTGTGCAGCAAATGATGCCTTTCCATCAATGAGCTCAGTATGGCTGCTTATCAGCCAAACTTAAGAACAACTTCAAAAGCGCTGTACTGCTGATGTACTTCTCATTAAAAAGTGATTTTGCTGTGAAATTATCCAACTGTGACTATGGTATGCTTTGCTGTTCTCCAACTTGGGAAGTTGTCAAACAATGTGCATTAACCCTTTTACTGAGAGGATCACAAATTTTCAAGAACACAATGAGTCAAAATGAGAACTAATGAAAACGGTGATAAGAATTGCATGTCAGTTTAAATCTCTCAAAAAAGGATACAAGAAACCAATTAGTTGCAATATAGCCAAGCAATGAGTATGAACAAAATATTTTGATACCACAATTTGGAACACAGTGTTTGCTCAACTTCAGTTCTTCATGATAGTCCAAACTATTTTTAGAAATAGTTCAAAACTAAATCAATCTATAATCCTATCAATAGTCCTTTCCTAATGTTAGTTACCACACAGTGATTAAAATTTTCCTGGGTTTGTCTTTTCTGTTACAATTTGAGGCAGAATGTGTAGGAAAGCATTAAAGGTCTGCTTACCTGAGGAGGTATTCCACTATCAAATTGGCCTGTCCAGATCATTACTGTTTCATGTTTTAACCTCTGTCTTATGTCTTTTTAATGGATGAATATATATTAAACCGTAACTTGTTTGAGATTGATACTTATTTTATTTATCCATTCTTTTTCGCAAAAAAAAAGAATACTGCCATATAAAATGCCTAGGTAGCAGTTACCAGATTTTCTTAATCATGACCAACCCCTCAGGATAACTGCAGACTACAAATACATCGTCATCACACATCTAACTGAATATACTGAAAAAAGTATGTAGTTCCATAAACTACTTATTATTATAAGACCTCATAGCAGTCAATGGACGACAACTTAGAACAACACAGTTATAACGCAGAGTGGCACAACCAGTTCAGTAAAGAGGGATAGATGGTGTTTTGGGATGTCCCTCAAAGTCACAGTAGCAGCAAGCTGCACATGTGTACTCTTTGTGTCCAGCCTTAGCAAGAGACATGCCACAAAATCCACCCCTACCTATCACACAGATGCAACAGAAGACCATATAGACTCAACACTGAGTGAGCTAGGGGCATTGGAGTGACTTACTAGTCCAACCCAGCATCAGCCACTGTCAAACTGAAGAACCATGTGAATCCAGCAGCAGATCACAAAGCATCTAGCCAGACACACATGTGTGAAGACAGCAGACTGACAAGCCTCACCTGTAACAGTCATCTCCAGAGACAGATGAAGTCTGACAAGGGCAAAGATTGCTTTAATGAGACATAAAACCAGACACAAACTCTAACAATAACTGGTTCTTTCCCAGGCCAGGTCTGTCATCCCTCCCTTGTGTTCCAAGCACACAAACATGGTGCAAAGACAGCTAACTTCATGGTTATCAACTAAGGTCCAACATAATCTACCAGTCTAACTCAGCATCAGATATATTGGACCAAGGATGGCTCCCAACAAGACACTTGCATAGATTGGTATTGTATTTCCCAGTATTCTTGGACAGCTTCTCATGGTTTTTGGTTTGGTTCCCCTCCCCCCACCCCCCGCCAGGTAAATACATAAATCCCACTTTAGCTCAGTATGTTCCAATAAAGCCTCCACATTCTGGAGGGTTATGAGAGCTGTGCAGAAATATCCAGTAATTTTCTAGAAGGTGGGTTGGGTGTAGCCTAGATGTTGCAGAAACAGACTCAATAAGCCATGCTGACCCCACACACCACCATATAGTCCAAAACTGTCAACTCCATCGCTCTAAGAACATGTGCAAGAATAAACAAGCTGTCTCCACATGTACCTTGATAGGGTTGGCAGGGCTTACTAACTTTGATTCCACATTGCAGTAACATGGTTTATACAACTTCTAAAACTGAAAAACTCTTTGCAGACAGTTAAGCCACATTTGTGTAGCACTGCACAAAATCCACTAAAATTCAGGCTGCCTTCTCACCTACTCTTGCAGCAATACTTCTTTCTTTCGTAACGTCCCTTAGCTAGAAATGGGCAGATAAGAATAATGCAGCATGGCATTACATACCACAGGGAAAGAAGCTAATGGCAAGAGACAAATGAAAACTCACAGGCTAGAGCCAGCTCTGTGAAATTGTGTATTTTGTAGCGCTGTTCCCACTGCAATTAGTAGTACTATCTGTTTTACCAGAGTTCCTCCCTCATGTCAGATGCTCTAATATCCTAATAAACCTGAGAGCAACAAGCTGACTGGATAGCCATCCTGTAGCATTAGTCCAGTCCTTTAACACATTCTCGGTAATAAAGGCAGTCTCTACAAAATGCCATCCTCTATAGAGGATGGCAATACCTGGTCTAGTTATTGGTAAAGGTAGCTTGGGACAAAGACCATTTTATCATGGTATTCTCCAGCAAAACAAGGAGAAACTACATGAATTCACCAAATCAGTTTTCTGTCAGGTGTTCATTCAGAGAGAGACATATTTTCAWCTTTTAACCTATTAGAATACAAAAGAAACATTACTTTCTAATAACAATTTCATTTAAAAAGATGCCCTAATGTTGTGGTTTAACCCCAGCCAGGAACTAAGCCCCACACAGCCGCTCACTCACTCCCCCACAGTGGGATGGGGGAGAGAATTGGAAGGGTAAAAGTGAGAAAACTTGTGGGTTGAGATAAAGACAGTTTAATAGGGAAAGCAGAAGTCGCACACGCAAGCAAAGCAAAGCAAGGAATTCATTCACTGCTTCCCATCAGCAGCCAGGTGTTCAGCCATCTCCAGGAAAGCAGGGGTCCATCATGCCTAATGGTTACTTGGGAAGACAAACGCCATCAGGCCAAATGTCCCCCCTTCCTTCTTCTTCCCCCAGCTTTATATGCTGAGCATGAYGTCATATGGTRTGGAATATCCCTTTGGTCAGTTGGGGTCAGCTGTCCTGGCTGTGTCCCCTCCCAACTTCTTGTGCACCCCCAGCCTACTCACTGGTGGGGTGGGGTGAGGAGCAGAAAAGGCCTTGACTCTGTGTAAGCACTGCTCAGCAGTAACAAAACCATCCCTGTATTATCAACAGTTTCCAGCACAAATCCAAAACATAGCCCCATACTAGCTACTATGAAGAAAATTAACTCTATCCCACCCAAAACCAGCACACCTAAACATACGATATTTGGCCTTGATACTTTGATTTTACCAGCATCTTTAATTTTATATTCAAGGTCCAGGGAAATACAAAGAATAAACAGTTGTACAGAGAAAAGGGTGAAGCTGGTTATTTGTAATTTGCTGCCAAATGCCTGAATAAAAAATGGTACCAAACAGGAAAAGTTTTCTTTTTCTTAACTTGGCCTCAGATGTTATTTTAACAAGGTAAAAATACTTTTAAATAGAAAAGTGATCATTAAATAACCATTTATTTATGACATTAGACACAGCTAAAGTTATACAGACATGCATCTTTGAGCACATACAGAAAAAAACTACATTTCTAAATTTTCTTTTTATGTTAGGGATCAAAGCCTAAAAAATGGAAAAGGACTAACCATGTAGGAAAAAAAAAAAAAGGATTCAATAGCTCTTTCTGTTCTCTGAGAAAGCCAGATATGACATGTGAAGATGGTATTTTTTCTGTCTTCTTGAGTTACCCCGAAATAGAAAGAACAGCTACTAAAAATTAAGCAGTACAAAAAAAGCAACAGGGCCATGCAATTTGCATCCAAGTGTTTTTTAGAAGACACTTAAAGAGATTTCTGAGCCATGGGGAATGCTGGTTGTGAATAACACAGGAGGGAAATTCTAGAGAAGCAGAGGAAGAAAGAAGAGTGGGAGACTGTAATGTTCTATCACTATTGATAAAGAGAAAATATAACTCAGATAATTATAAGCCTAACATTGATAAACTGTTCTTGAGCAAAAMCAACAGAACCATTAACTTAGAACCATGAAAAAGTTACTTTATTTCTACTACTTGCGGACATAAAGAAAAGAGAGACTGTCAAACTACCTTGTGTGAAGGAAGAAAACATAGCATAACTTCTGACCAAGTTTACACATGACAAAGACTGGGGAAACAGTAAAATGCCACAAAAGGAAAGTTCATGCTCAATCTACTTAATTTATCAAACAAAGTTCAAGGATGATTTGGTCCCAATTTGCAAATGAAGACAAATGTGCTAACAGAAGGCTAGCAGACGAATGAAAAAGGGTCTAATGGCTCTAAGATAAGCCAAAAGGCAGACCGAAAAGAAGTGGCATTTTTATTTATTTAACAAGAAAGGCACTTAACAAAGAAAATTTTAGTGGGGTATCTTTCAGCATAAATCTCTACATTAAAATGGGATTTTTTTCCACCAAAAGATGAGAGTGAAATAAAAGAATTTAAGAGAGTCTTGTGTGCTCTATTAGGTAAAACACTGGATTAAATGATCATA
Source organism: Phoebastria nigripes (assembly GCA_035582835.1). Classification (NCBI taxonomy): domain Eukaryota; kingdom Metazoa; phylum Chordata; class Aves; order Procellariiformes; family Diomedeidae; genus Phoebastria; species Phoebastria nigripes. Next base: position 141,394 of record JAYKAV010003074.1, on the reverse strand, counting down.
GACATCTTTTCTGCCTCATCCTCTCAAAGTCCAGGCTTTTTGGATGTTTTCCATTTTCATTAGATAAACAGCTTCTCATTAGAAGCAGATATACCCTTATAAGGACTCAAGTTGGGTTTTCTTTATTACTGCTGACACAAATTCTATTCAGAATCTCAATTAATACATCTTAGATATTTTTGCAGAAATAATCAATGCAAGTGCTTGTGATGATAATTTTCATGAAACACATTTCTGATAAAACATCTAAAATAGTTTTTTATGCTTATAATTATTAGGAGACTCTACTATGTTCTCCATGTTTAAACTTACTTTAAAGTCAAGTGCTTATAAGAAACAGAAATCAGTTTGTATACACTTTTTAAGGAACACATGCACTGAAATTCATTAAAGTTACAGTTGCTGAATAAAACAACACAGTGTTTTTTCTCAAAAACAATTCATTTTATTTACATGGCTTTGCTTTAATTATGTGCAAAGGATTCTGATCAAAAAGGGAGTGTTTCAGTCCGTACATATTCTTTACTCTTGACCAATAAAAAGTCTGTCCAGCAATGAACCTCAAAAGTTCATTGCTCAAAACATAATTCCTAAAATTTATTGTAATACTTATTACCATACTCAGTCAGTTTTACTGAATTCAGACCCAGTGAACTATTAATTCAGAATTATTAATTACAGAAATCATGACACTTGCAGCAAAAGGTTGGAGGATCTAGCTTGTAAGTGCCATGTTTTACTCCCTCATTCTCAAATAAACTCCTGTACCCTCAAAGAGACAAAAATTTGAGCTGCAAGAAATTATCCAACTTACCACTCATTTCAAGCAAGTAATCTCACCGAAAGAAAACAGAGCAGAAAAAAAATTCCAAATTCCATACTAAAATGTAGCAGTAAAGATACATTCACACACACACAAAAATCTTAAAATTGTTGATACTTTATTATGAAAGTATTTTGCATAAATATCTATGATGACTCACAAGCACACAGGGCACTGAAGTGTGTTTATGAGCATGTAATTCATAAATGTAAAAATACCACTTTACAAGACTATAGCAGAATATTAGTCATACTTACTATCCTATCAACATTCTCAGCAAGGCTGCCTTTCAGTACAATACAGGCATGTTTTCAAAAGGAGGTAATAATTTTTGTTGTCTCTATGACCATAAGCTATTTACACTAGTGTCATTCAATATAAAATTCAAGAGATCAGCACAAAGAGGCAGAAACCAATACATATCAGCACTGGCTGCATGTCTATGTTAAAAACACAGTTGAACAACTAATAAAAAAAAAATTAAGTTTCATGTGCTTTGCAAGTAAAATGCTTCACTGCTTAAGTGAAGTATGTGTAATCTTAACTGGGACAGTTATGATTCAGTATACGTAATCTTAACTGGGACAGTATGCAACCAGAGAGTTATCATTTGTATCCAAAATAAATCTGAAACTGTGAAGTTTAACAAATAATGGTAAAATGATTGAATCGGAAGGATATTTTTAATAGCATTACTATTTCTTAGCTACCTGTATAAAGGCTGTAATTGTTCATGTGGAAAGCAAAACACCATGACATATAATCACATTCACCCTTTACAAAAAAAACGAATGCAAAAAAAAMCCCAAACAAAACTAAATTGAGTAACTTAGATTTCTTTATGAGAGATTTTGCAGAAGCAGCACATTAATATTTAACAATATGTTTGTGAAAATCCATAAACCAGTAATAAAATATCAACAAAACACAGACTGAAATTGCAACTACTACCATTTACAACAAAAATGAGGCCATTCATGGGAGAAACAGAACACACACATTGCTTTAACTTCCATAGAATCTGCTATATAGTTTCAACTTAAAACACAACTATAGCCTTCTCATTCTGGGAGTTCATAACTGTGAGGAAACAGTACTAATATCATGCAAGAAATCAGAAAGAACAACTGAAAGACTTTTGCAAGACTGGATTTGTAAAGTTCACTGCAGAACTTAGTCCAGGAATGCTGACCTATAAACATGGTCCACAATGATCCATTCAGGAATACTTGACCGTGTTAAAGATTAAGAACAAAAAACCAGTGCAGTGCTCAGGGTTTGGTTTGTTCCTTCCCTGCCCTGGAAATATTAACCATAGAGAATAGCTTTCTAAGAGTAAAAATGCATATTTTACAAAGCATCTGCTCGGAAAAGTGAGGGTCAATGTAGTATATTCTGGTCTTCAGTTCTAGAAAATACCACTGCTTTTTTGCTTTTAAATATAAATGTCAATTTTTCTATTAAGCTAGAAGAATAAATGCCTTCAACAAAATCCTGAATTTGATTGCTAGAAACATTGAAGAAAGATTTATGAAGAATCATTTAATCTGAAATAGCATTCCTGAAATCACATCTGTAAGATTCATACAATATCCACCAGAAGTACGCAGGCAGCAATGCAGCTAACAATCTATAATTAATATAAATGTATCTGTGAAAAACCTTGAAAACACCCCCTTAAAATAAAAGTAGCAGACTAAACGCAACCACCATCATTAGCTATTGAAGTTCCTCTCAGATTATTTCCTTTACCATTTTAAAGGAAACAGATCTAAACATGTGCATACTGGCAAAAAAAAATTCTTCAAAATTTCTTCAAATATTCTATGCCCACATTCAGAAGAAATGTGAGAAAAATATAAAACTAAGAAGGTAATTATCTAGATACAAATGTATTCACAAACATTAAACATTTTTATACAGAAAATCAAATTATTACTGTACTTAAGGACAGACACCATTTAACTTAAAAATTTCAAAGAGATTTTAAAAAGTTGATGTATTACAAATGAAATAACCACCATTTTCCTATGCAAAAATCTTTTAATCAGAGTAAATATTCTGCAGTGGAATTAAACTCTAATTTAATAACGGACTGCCAACAGCAATCGCCCCCCCCCAAATAATGTAAACTTCTGTGAGGAATAGCTAGCAAAGAAAACTGAAAATGAAAAATTTAGAAAGGAAATGGGAATGTAAGTGATCTTCAATAGGCCCAACTGTTAAAGCAAAGTGACAGTAGAATGAAAACAGAGTAGAAGCCTAACAACAGCAGGGAAAGGACTAAAAATTCGGTTGATTAAAATTCAGCTAGTGGCAAAGAATCAGAAAATGATATTGCTGTACATGTACAGCAGTAAAGGAAATGTCCTCCTGCAAAAGGTCCTGTACAATGGCTTGCTTTGGAAAGGTTGCTTATATACCTGAGGAAGAAGAACATAGGAAAGGGGAAGAGAGCTTTCAGCAAAAAAACCCAAAACAACAAAGATAAAAGATGCAAAAGAAAAAGTTAATTACCCGACACTGCACAGCTTTCAGAGGAAGAGAGCTGAGCTCCCCTGTTGACCAAAGTGGAAGAGAAAAGAAACCTTGAATACCACTGTTGATTTACACAGGAATTTACATCAAGCTCATCACTAAGATAACACTGTAATGCTGATGATGCTTTGATTAGAAATGGAATATTTCAGGCTGAAGAGAAAAAAGGGCTTAGAAAGGCAACAATTTGTTAAGATTCTTCCCCAAAAACATGACGGAAAATCTATTATCCCACTTGACAGCAAAGACGATAGGTGGACTTGCAGACAACTCAGTGAAGACCTGTACTCAAAAAATTACCAGTGTGTTAAGTGTTATAAAACCGGATGGAGAATAATTTGAAACATGGCTTTTTATCTAAGACAGTATAGTAACTACAATCTTGGAGGTAAAAAAAATGTAGTAATCAATTTAGTAACAGTTATCTTTACCATCTGATTTCCAAATCAAATCTGCTCAGCTCAAAGTTTGTAATTTATTTTGTTTTGTTATTACCAAACTACCAACTATGACTATTAACAACTATCTATCAAAAACTTAACAATTTTTTAGGCAAGAATTGAATTTCACGTCTTTTTATTCATGAAACATTATTAATTATAAAGATTCCACAAACAGAATCTGATAATGAACATGACTTGTTCTACAGTATATTAAGAATACCTATTACCTATTTGGCTCTGTAGTAAGGCATGTACAATAATAAAAATATTGAATTATACCATGAATTGACTGTCTAGAGACAAACAGCAGACGTGATGAATAAAGAAAAGGTTTGAACATACTGTAGTCATCCTTCACTGCAGTACCACTATAAGATGTACTGCTCATATTTACAAAAAACGTATTCTATAATAGAAACAAAAACCTCAAAATGTCTCTTCCCATGCTACTCAACTCTGTTGAAACAAAGAAAGGAAATGGAGCATGAACATTTAGCAATTAAAAAGTACATGGCTATACCACTGTTAAATCCGTCTTGTTATGTTACCAAAAAAAAAAAAAAAAAAAAAAAAAAAAAAAAAAAAAAATAAAAAAAACAAGGGTATACCACTTTTAAAACCTTTTTTTTATATAAAAAAAAAAAAAAAAAAAAAAAAAAAAATCAATCACATGTGCAAGCTAAGTAACTGAGAACACTCCAGGCCTTTGAAATTATATCTTACCCACAATATAGTGCTAACAATTCACTGTAAAATAAGGATTACACATTCTCACCTTCCATCATGCTAACTGCATTTTCACGGGTCATCTATGCATCCTTTTTTCCAGGTGACTAGACAAATGCACACACAAACTTCACCTAAAAATAAACTGACTGTTGCCAAGTAGCAGCAGGATGAAACATACCACAGTAACAATCCTGTCTTTGTCCCAGTCTAACACTATACCTATTAACATGCTTTGATGCTTAGCCAAGAAAAATCTCAGTGCTGGGATTCTGGGTTTTGTGCCCAAACAATCTGGGTTTGTGTTTAATATAGTATAGTCTGCTTTTAAGTTACTGCCAATCATTAACTCTACAAAGACTATGTCTGGGATTATTTCTTCTTTACAATGAATGTTATTAAGGTAAAGAATACAGAAAAATCTACACTATTTTGAAAAGAACAAATGAATCATACAATCCTTAGCACTAAGTAAATGGTCTTATTCAGAAAAATAAAGTATTTCTAAAACCAATTATGAAGTAATCTTTCTTTCCTGTATGTCAGTTATACATGTATGAAATACTGAACTTCTTGAACAAAATATAAAAATGCAAATGAAAAGGAATACAGTAGCTTCTTAAACTTATGGATAACTTAAGGATTCATTTTTACCAAAGGAAGAGAAGATCATTCTTTTCATTTTCTGAGATAATTAAAAAGATAACCTCATCAGTCAAAAGGTAACTGATCAACAGTTTTAAAGAAAAATGGATAAAATTTAAAAGAATACACTTTGCTAAATCAAATATTATTGCTTTCCTTAAAGAAAATTAGTCAGACTGAAGTGAGTGATCCCTCATGCATTGAGAAAAAGAAGTATGTAATGCAAAAGAAAATATCAATTAAGTGGACTTTAAAAGCATTAGTACTATGATATTACTTGAGAATAGAGAAAAATCCTGATAATCAAATGACTTGACAAAACATATAAGGATTAAAACAAAAGTGAGTATCATTCCAGGTTCTAGTCCCAGCAAGATACCGTCCCCATTTCTCTCAAAGACTGATGCCTGTATCTTTTATGTAGTGTGCTGTGGGCAGAAGGTCATGCACACTTTCTACAGCACTAAAACTTGCTTAAAAGTCTCTTGTCTTTGACAGCTTACTTCTGGCCCTGGCTTTATAGCTGACTTTTTAAAATTTGATTTACAGGGATTGTATAAGGGATCTATTTTACAAGGAACTCCATAAGCAACTGTAACACTCTAATTGAGGAAAAAATGGCAAGAAAAAGTGGCCAAGGAGACAGAAAAGGAAGGCGATAATCTCTTGAGATTCAATCAATTTTCAATTCAATCTCAACCCCAAGGGTAAGGACTTTTTCTGTCATTTTAGCCAAAATATTCCTTCTTCTCCTTTATCCTTCATACCATACAATGATTGTCAAATTCCAGTCCAAAGGAATTTCAGTGGTTCTCAGGCTTATTTCTATGAACTTTTACTTACATTAATAGTTTCACTGGAATCATTGAGTCATGTAAACATTTGCAGAAGTGAGCAATTTCCATATGACTGTGGATAAATGGCAATTTATAAATTAGCATTTTGGTTTCAAACCCATATTGAATTTGTATGCCGTGATAAGTCACTCAAAGCATACAAAACACACACAAATTAGTGTGGAAGCCTATCAAAACAAACATCTGACGTAGGTAGGTRTGACTGTAAGATATTATATGGCCTGTGGGTGAGTCTGTGTATAGTATCATTACAAAGCTAGGATATCAATACCAAAACAAAAGATTTGGAAACCATTTCCCTTCTTTCAGACAATCTTGAAATATATAGGACTAAATCTCTTTCTTTTTTTTCCCTCTCATATCTAAAGTGCATTTTTGTGTGTGTGATTTTCTAGTTTAACATTAGCCATAGTCAAGATCAGACAAGGCATCATAAAAATATCTAACATTCTTTTTCTGGGGGTCTAATTTATAAAGACACTTTCACAAACAGATTAAAAATAAAAAGTTCCGTTTATAAATTACAAAGATGTGGAAGTTTATATGTTTATACTTTTCAAAAGGCAGAAGCTTAAAACAGCTACTACATTAATCAGACACACACTCAACCAAACTGGAATTTAAAAGAATTAATACTTTTAAGCACTAATTTAAAAGTATACATCAAAATAAGTTCCTATTTCAGATTTCTTCATGAAAGTCACATTGATTTAGCTTACACCAACACCATTCCCACTGTTTTTTGATACCTAGACAATGAATTCCCACCAATTTGTGTCTGTGCTTTTTCTCAACACCACAGGTAAAAAAAAAAAAGTTCTCCCTTTTCTATCAGGTAGCTCCAGCTCACATACATCTGCTTACCGTAGCTGTGGCAATAAAGCACAACAGACATGTTCTCTCAGGTAACACAGACTGAAATGTATTTAGGATTCAAGAGAGTTCCACCTGCAAACCACAGGAGGCATGCATAAATCAGAACTAGTACAATACACTTTCACTGTCAACTAGGTATTATGCTGTATAATAGTATTTCATAGACCATTGTTTTGTCTACTTAATTTCTGACATAGTCTCTAAATTCTTCAAAGGTAGTGCCCCACTGAAAGCATGTCACAACTCTGAGTTTGAGCTGAGTTTGGCATATGTGTGGCAAGGACTGTATGCAGAAGCACCTACACTTACAGAGTAAAACCAGGAAAATGTGTTGATCTTGACATGTGGCAGCAGCTTTCTGTATTCTTATGCTGTAAAGTCAAGTCATAATTAATGGAATAACTTAATCCCTCCCTCACAGCTCATTCTCCAAACTCTTTACCTCTTTATTCAGGCTCAGTCTTGTCCAAATTCCCGCAAAGTGCTCCTCTAGTGAAAGAACATTGTCCTCATGTATACTGAAAATATTTAGGTAGGTACTACCTGCATAATACAGAAATTGTATCTCCTATGTCCTTGCCAGGTCTTCGCAGCCAAGTTCACACCCTTGAATTAATACCTTCTCAAGAATTCATATGATGAACAAGCAAAATTATCTAATTCTGCTAGTGTTAATGATGTACAGTATCTAAGGCAAATGACTAACCTAGTGAAATTCTGCTTGGACACAGGTCAATCAAGATACAGAAAAACAGGAAGACTGAAATACTGCCATACTGCTCTGTATGTATATCAGCACATTTCATATGCCTAGTACTTCCCATCAGAGAGGTACTGCTTCTCCAAAGAGCTTTTCAAATGACATTTCAAGCCAAGAGTGAAAGAGCAGAAATAGAAATCCAAATCTATTAACTACTGAAGAACAACCAGTAGAACACTTGGAACAGTCCTAAGTATGTTTAGTGTAATAAAAGCCACTAAAGGTTAGGATTTAAGAGAAACATTTTGATACTCTGCATTGAAACAGGACTAGTAGGAAAGATTTGCTGCCTACATGCTCCCTTGAAATTCAGCATTATATGAGTTTTTGCACTTTTCCAGAAATATCAGTTAGAATTTTATGGATTATGAAATAGGTGCCTGCATCCTACTTGAGAAAAGCTGCGGGGCAGTTCTGAAGAGCAAAATAACTTCCTTGGGAAGTTTATAGGCTCTGTTTTCCAGACAGTAATTTCAGACCTGTCTGTCAGCATATTATGGGACAAAACTGCATAGAAGGAGATGAGATTACAGAAGRTAACACATAAATTCTTTGACCTCTAATTGCAAAAATTTCAGTATATAGGATTCTCCCATAACACTTTTCAGTCTCTTGCAAACCACAAGAGCTGTAAGGTCAAGAATGTATAGGTGGCCTCTCAGTATCTAGCTTCCACTCTAACATTATATATTAAAATATTTTGTATAGGACTATATTTTAATACACAACATATAGTACTCTAACAGATGGAGCTCTGGGGATGCTGATGGTAAACTCTAGCTAAGTACCCAGCAAAATTTCTGAAATGTGATGCAGATTACACTATACCTAAAAATCAGAACTCAAGAGGGCAGGTTGAGGAATGCTAGAGACTACTCAGTGGGAGTTTTATGTTTAATGTAGTTTTGCAAAGCACAGCACAGAGTATCCTAATACAAGAATGCACTGAAGAACAAATTAGAAGTATTCAGAAGGAAAGTTGGGGTTTTTTTGGTCATAAAATACTTTCTCCCCCCGCCCCAAGAAAAGATTACAGATCTCTAGTTACCATCCTATTTGAAATACAGGCTACATAGAGCACAATGAAGTCAAACGAAAAGCGTTGTAACTCTATAGCTGCCATTTTATAGCCGTATATTACACAGATATACATCTAACTTTGTCATGTGTTATGTAATCATCATTACCCACTCTGTTTTCAAATCAAGACAATGTACTTTGAATACACTCCTCTATCTAGCAAAGCAGAGATAGAAAAAAGTCTAATTCATGTCACCACTCACTTAGTAATTGTTCTATTTCATTATGTGGTTAAGTACCCACTTTTGCATAAAATTGGAGTTTCTCAATTTAATCTATTAAATTGTTGAAAAGAGCTTTGGACACTTATTTTAAGGTGGAGCACAAAATGGCCCACTTCAAGGAAGTTAAAATGAAACAACATAAGCTGGTTTGCTGGTTTATAACTATCGATAGTTCCTAGTTTTAAAAGAATACCCATACAAATGGAGCACAATAATCACACAGTGAACATGTCTTTTTTGAAGTACGGAATGAATGATTTTGAATAAAATACACAAGTATTTACAACTAAGCTTCCACTGTCAGATGAAACACAAGCATTACTCTTAACACTTATAAATATATAAGAATTCAAAAGTTCTAAGAAAATTAAATTCAAAATGTAGGCAGCATAGTAATAAAGATCTGAAGGTACCATTATATGAAAAAATACAAGAGCATGAGAGACTGCAAATGTAAAGGCAATCTTATGCAATAATCTTTTGTAGTAGTACAGTATATCTAGTGATAGATTTTAATCTCTGTTTGGGTCTGCTTGACGGTTGGTTTTTTTTGTTTGTTTGTGGTTTTGTGTTTTTTTTTTTACCTTTCTTTTATTCTTTTAACACCTAACAGATGTTTTCCATTATTCTAAAACCTGGCACTTTATGGACTTCAGCAAAGACTTTTGGATCCAAAGTTAAGAGGTCATGATAAAAGGGCAATAGGTTTGTCTGTATTATAATGAGCTGCAGCTAAAGCTATTAGTCTCATTACATATCCAAAAATGAAAACTAATCAGTTTACATCCACTCATCTCAACAGTTAAATGAATTTTACATCAATTTTATTGGCAATGTCTCTTTTTTAAAAAAATCTGGTACTGGATTACATACACACAAAAAAGTACTTCTTGAATCAAGCTAGAATACAACAATCCAGCAAAACTTTCCCACAGAAAAAGCATACTAGTCAAAACCAAAAAGGTTTCAGAGTAGTATATCGATTCTGACATAATGCTATCAGAGAGTTTCTTAGTAGAATTCAACGTGACTTCCTGACTGGTTGCTAACTTGGCTAATTTTAGAGTCAACCCAAATAACCCCTCTTATTATATGAAATCAGGAAAACTTGCTTCCCAGTACTTTCAAGTAAGGAAGTTCTTAAAAAAAAAAAATCAGCAACACAAAACAGGCCAAACCAACATCTTCATTAAGTAAGAATTAGGTTACAAAGTTATTGCTTAAAATAGTTGCCAATGAGACATTAAACACTGAGTGGAAATACATCTATTCACTCGAGGGAACTTGGTACTAAATCCACTACTAGTGAATCACACAAACTGTCACAGTAGCAAATTCTCCTATCAGGACTGCTGCGCAACCTGGGCTTGCTAAATAAAACAAAAGCCGAAGACAACTAACTGCCAAAATCTAAGAAGTAAAAAACAGAGTAAGTGTACGAAATGGGAAACTAGTTCTTGGAGAGCGATGACTGAAAATAATCTGGAAAGCCCTAGCAACATAAGCAATCTCAGGGGAGTATCAGTAAGAAGGGCTGATGTGGGCACTGTATGAATAAACAGGGAGGTGGAAGTAAGAAAAAAAAGTTGCTCTCTACATACAGCACTAGTAAGGCTAACAAGAGATTACTGATCAAGGCTCTTTAAAGAATGCTGAAAAACTGGAGAAGGAACAAAAAAAGCCATAAAGTGATTTGAGGACTGGAAAAAATGTCTTACTGTGAAAGATGGAAAGAACTCATGGGTACTGCTTATCAAAAAGCCAGAAAGGACTCAATTAGAATTTAAGTAGTTGAAGTAAGAGAAAACACAGCATACTGCAGTTAACTTCAGAAAAAGGCACAGCAAAAAAATTAATTGGCTACAAGCTGAACCCAGACAAATTAAAATGTAAAATGGGTCGAGGTACTGTTAGGGGTAAGGTATCTAAATACTGGAACAGATTACGCTCACTGACTAAATATGGACCAAACTACACTCTCTTGGTATCTACAAATTACATCTGAATGCCTTTCCTGTTCAGCTGTAGCCAAACAGTGAGCTCAATACAGGGGTAAATGGCAGTAAATTATGGCATAAGATACACAGTTTATCTAATGGTCTCCTTTGGCTTAAAACACTATTAACAGAATACCTGAATTTGCTATATGAAAACAGCAGCAGTTCTTTAGGTATAGTGAAGTTTGAAATCAGTTGCAAAGCGAGTTTGTACTCAAGACCTCAAAAGCCAGTCTTATTAATGTACAATTTATATTTCCTGGTGCTAAACTGAAAAGCAAGGAGACAAGCTGTATTGTTGGACAAGGCCTGATAGTAACAGTTATACCCAGTTTAAGAAAATGCTAGTAGGATTAGAAATATAGTTAATAAATTGGAAATAGTAAATATTGTGAAGAAAGAATATCACAGTTCTATATAGAAATAGATAAACTTCACATTCCAAAGTGAATAAGTAGCTCTAAGTATATGGTATCTACATCACATTGCCACTACTTATAAACAAACAACATTCACAAAAAAGTATAAAAGTAACTTCCTGAACACAAGATGAGATACTGGATTAAGTTTAATTAAGTAGAAGCATGAATAAAATACCTAAATACATATACATGTAACTTAAAAACAATTAAAAAACCCCAAAACACTAAAGAGGTGCTGGGCTTGTCATTCCAGACCTCAGCAGAGTCTAAGGTGGGGCGGGGGGGGCGGCAGGGAATTTAAAAAAAAAAAGAAAAAACAAAAACAAACAAACAAAMAAAACAGATCACAGAAGCATTCGGGTCAGAAGGAACCTCAGAAACTCATCTACTCTAGCCTCATGCTCAAACCAGATGATATCCACTGCTCTCCCCTCATCTTGCCTTTGCTAAATCCATGCTATTTCCAACCACCTTTTTCTCCTTACGCCCAGAAATAGCTTCCAAGAGGACCTACTCCATGATTTGCCCAAGGACCAAAGTGAGGCTAACTGGATCATCCTTATGATGATTGCCTTTTTTGAAAATGGGTGCAACATCTGCAACATCCTCCAGTCAGAGGATTTCCACAGTGTTTCAATTACAGACAGCAGCCTTGCAATGACATCAGCCACCTTGCAATGGAGATTATAGACAGCAGACTTGTATGACATCAGTCTCAGCCCCCTTGAATGCATTCCACAGATGCACAGACATGTAACTGTTATAAATAACAAAAAAGTTACAGATTTTCAACAATTACAAGAATGACAAGAATTCTTCCACTGTGGAATTATGTGAGTCTCCAAAATTATTTTTATTTCTTTTCATTATAATGCCTGCATTATAAGCACAAGGTAACAAGTGCACAGTAAATGCATTTAGAACAAAATATTCTACCATATATTATTAATTTATGAACAAAAAATATCCAATTCATCATTTGTAACAACTACAGATTTACAAAGAGAAAAGGAAGTTTTGATATAAAGGTCTTTTAAAAGACTTCCATGAGATCACACATAATATTACCTTTGGCTGTTTTACACCACAGTACTTTGAGAGCACTTTAGGAAAGCAATCTTGCATGCTCAGTGTGTCAGTGTTTATTCAGATGCTAAGAAAATGATACAGTGTCTTAACTATATGCAATTTTTACTGTATGGTCTGAAATGGACTTAGCATGAACTTAAGCATGTCTGCCTAGCATTTTTAACTATTTTTATTACTACTGTGCCTAGATGACAAAATGACAGTGGGGATGCAAGTCATTTGACCAAGTGCAGATATCTGTAAGTAAACTAGTTATTTCATCTTGTCTTTTAACAAATGAAGTCAGAGGAATTACATCTTAAAAAGTGTTATAGACTCCTGCTTTGAGGATGAAGCAAGTAATTTCTTATATATACACACAGTAGACATCTAAAGCTTCCTGAGATGATTTATTTTACCCATGACAACCAACATGCATATAAGAAAAACTAGGAATGCAAAGGAGTGGCAATATAGCTACTTTTAATTACAGTAGTAGTTAATAGTAACTACTACTATTACTATTAATCTCCTTATGATAGTCAGTGATGGCTTATAAACCAAAAGAAATGTGATTACTTAATTAAACTGCAATTCATAGGATTATTAGGAGAAAAATATACAACAAGAAATACAAACACAGAGTTAAAGTCAAGTGATGCTAACTACTCAAAAAGAAAAGTCAGCTTTTCTTCCTCAGTAGTTTAGCTATTCTAGACACCTATTTCATATTGCTATTTAATAGCACATCCATTATGGATGCAACTGAAACTGTGGACTGTACTGTGAAAAACTGTACAGTCAACTGTACTATACTTGCACACTGCCTGTCTTGCAAACAAGAAGCAGTGAAAATTTTTAAAAGCTGGTAACCAGAAATGTGTAGCACCTGAGCTCCACCTACAGGATGAAAACAAATGTAAAAACAGTATTTTTAATTATCAAACTAGAAGAGGACTGTTTACTCTGAAGCCTTCAGATGATCATCTCAGCCACTGCCATTTTACAAACTTGATGTAATGCTGATACTATTGCAATGATGGCAAACACTTCTTCTATCTGTATACACTCCTTCATGTAAACAGCTGTTCTATACTTTGAAGTTTAGGTTTAAGCTTTCTAATAAAAAACAACAGACCTGTGGAATTTCTCTAACAACTTGCCAGAATGAGTGGGAAATTCTTTTTCCCCGAGGTTTCCTATATAATACAAAATTGGAAAGTGTCTCAAGTTATGTTTTAAAACATACACAAAAGGTTCAAATGCATACTGAAATGACTAAAATTAACTTCACCATTTGAGCACTCCAAGTATGATTGCATTTAGAAGTGGTATTGGATCTCAGTACCATGAATTTGAGAAGGTGTCTATTGTTTCCACATTGTTTCTCTGAAACAGATGTGCAAACTTCTGACTTCACAAATGGATTTGTATTAAAAGAAACAGGACTGATACAAATGAATACAGATTTGTAGAAAAAGTCATGCATGTTAAAAGAGAGTACTCCAAAAAAATATTTTTAGAAGTTCAATTATTCTATTAGCACATTTAAATATCTGATGAGATGAACAATTCCGATAGATATCAGATGTTTCTTGGCCCTCTGATATGTTAGTAGACATTACCCTTCAAGCTATGTATGGTGGATCCAACTTTTTGTTTGATATTTGCACCTCCCACATTTCTGCCTGCTCTGATGAACACACACTTGGACTACAGTGGGTGGTGAAGTCACATGAGAGTATTATCAATCATCTCCAGTACTCTTACAGAAGAGTCACTATTCCAGACAATGAAACTTGATAATGTTTATCTTACTTTATCTCATCAGACCTCAAAGTTAATAACACCTTATTTATAACAAACAATACCATGCCTTTGATCTTCATGCCAGAGGATGCCAGACAATTATTTGGAAAACAGTAAGTCTAGAAATTGATGTTACTTATGGTATTAGGCAGTGTCTCCCAAGGCTATGGCTCCCAACTGCTAAAAATGCATCCAATAAAACCCTCTTCTGAGTTAAGATAACACATTTGCCTATACTACTATTGCTACTGCCCTGAAAAGAACGCAATAACCACAAACACAGCACACTGACCATCCACATGCAGAGCCAGCAGCTTACGGAATGCCTACTGTCACAATGTCTCTGACAATGTGATAAAACATCATGCAAGCTTGGGCATAGAGTATCTCATTCCTAAGGGTATGCTCTAGCTTTGTGATCCCTTCATGTTACAAACTTGCTATTATACCTTAGGCAAATTTGTTTCTAGCAGCCACCCCTGTAAAACCCAACAGACAGTTAAACAGATTGGTGGACAGGTTGTTGGACAGATAGGTAGGTAGTAAGTACGTACAAAGTCCAATGTCTTTTGCTATTCTAAGGATGTTATTTGGCTGCCATGTATTTGAAGGTACTTCTTCAGAAAAAGCTTTTCTTGGAGAACTTTTAAATTTCTGAATCCTTGCCTCCACTATCTGATRCGGCTATCTAACACTAATCTGTCTTTGTCCAACCTCCATAATCAAGAACAGTTCATTGACTCCGAGAAGCTTATACTTATTCTTATTGGGGAATATTATGGGTAGTATCACAAACATCATTAGGGTGCAGGATTAATCAATGACTGAAGGCAGAGTACTGAAAACCAGGAATTACTTCTTTCTGCGGTCATGAAACTGCTTCAGCACAATGTTTCTGCACGATTTGAGACAGAAAACTACCTCATGTACTCTTGTCCCACATACTGACATATAACCATTTTAATGGACAGAAGATAAATATTCATGTAATTTACCACTGGGATTATGCATTGATTTCAACGGTAGAACTAGCAACCAGATTTTGGGATCCCAGTTATCCATCATCCTCCTTGATCTCAGTATACTTCCTGTGGACCAGCTGTCTACAGCAGAGATAGTACAGCCACCAATTTCCAAAGCAGCCACGCAGCACAAATTCAAAGATGGCAGAAAGAAAAAACAGGGGATAGGTTTTTAGATGTCTTGTGTATGTCCTCTGAAACAATACCTAGTTATAGCTAGCACGGCCATGAAAACTTGGCACTAAATTTCATGTACTGTGAGATTCAGGTGCTCTTAACAGAGAGAAAAGAAGAATGAAAAACAGAAAGTCAATGCTCATGAAATAGAGTTTTATGCTGGTGTACATGACACTACGTGGTTCTACAAAGAGATCAGATTTATGTACAGTTCCAAAAGAAATGAATTAACATCAGTTTACAGATCTGACCACACAAATCTTGTTGACTACATAAAGTTYGCTAAAGCATGAAAGTTAGTTGCCTTGCCTCTAACTAAAAGTAAAATCATACGACAGAAAAAACTAATGCCCATTTAAATTACAGATTTTGTTTACTATATCCTTTTATGTTATTGTGCTGGATTTTTGATGTCAAATGCTCTTGCTTATTTGTCTCCTGCTATTAAGTATATTGGGTCTTCTCTTCAGCAAACACAAAATTATGATGAACTTCGGAAGTCACATCATGTAGGCCTGAAAAAGAACTGACTGGAACCTACTCAGATTTGCTCAAATTACAAAGGCTTCTGTACTGTATCTGGTGTGCTTCTCAGATTCAAATCAATACTGGAGAAGATGTAGAAAAGGACACTGAATTTCCTGCTTAAATCCCATGAATATTTTATTTTCTGGAGCTATTCAAACTTATTACAGTGGTTAATAATAATTATTTTCTTGGCAATGTTCTCACTGGGCTTTTCACTGCTCCAAAAAAGGTAGACAAACAGCAACATTTACAGTTGGTATATTTTAATAAACCAATATTAAAAGATTATCCAAAATAATGCAAGTATTCCTACCACTCTAAAAGCATGGCCTGCTTCTAAACATATAGGCCACACAGAGTTAAAAATACTACCTCATGTGGAATGCTCAAAACTTACTAACTTGCTTTTAAAATCTTATCAAATTCTTTCAGTAAAAATAATCAGATCGATATCCATCAAGTTGCAAACATCAGGGTATCATTTCCCTTTTCTCTTAATTGTAAAACAAAACAAATTATTAAGATTATGATTGAATACCCACCATAACTGACAACAGCCCCTTCTTCAATAAGATACAGTTGTTTTTATTTTTAGCAGGTATATATAGTCATGTAAAACCAGAATAACCTGCAAGGGGTGCAAGTCAGATATGTGAATTTCTGATGACTGTAAAACAACAACTGATTTTGTTTCAGTTATTCCTTCTGTTTTCCAACCGAAGTTTCAATATGTATTTTCCCTCAAAGTGTATTATTACTACAACAAATTTATCTTCATGTGTCTTGACCCAAAGCCTTTACTTCCCAGTTATTAATAGGGAAGGTAATTGCTGTGGAACTTGTGAAGCATTTATATTGACTACCAGGTATTCTTTTGTCACAAACAGACTGTCCTGGATTCTTCCATGTTGGCAACATACCTTGGCCATTACATATAAAACCACATCTGCAGTGGGGGTAAAAAAAAAAAAAAAAAAAAAAAAAAAAAAAAAAAAGAAAGAAAGAAAAGAAAAGAGGAGGAATGGTTCAGTTCAGAGGAAACTGTTGTGGAAGAGAATCTAACACAGCCAGTACATACGCAGAATTTAGTATAGGCAAAGCCTGAATAACTTCATCAGGCAGTTATTTATGACAACTGTGCAGAGTTAAGAGTACAAAATCTAAATTATCTTTTTTATGCTTCCTCCCCCTACCCCCCCAGTAAGTTTCACTGAATAAGTAAATTTACACATTGAACTTTATAACTGCAAAGACTTAATTGTTCAGTAACTTCTGGAGCCCACGTTTATTGAAATACTGGACAGTAATTCCTAGTAAGTTTGCCATCAGGTCCACTACACATCACTTGCATACATGACAAATGTTTTTATGCAATATAAATATTATTAGGCAGAAATTCCCAAACCAGCTCTGGAAGAAAGACTGCCAAGACACAAGGTTCCAAGAAAACAAATTAACTCGCTGAAAATTGAGTGCTAATCAGAACAGATGTGCACAAAGGCTGGCACAGCTATATTACATAACTGGAACCCACACTTTTACATCTGTAAAGAGCTGAATACTGCTACAGAAACATAATAATTTGTCTAGAGCTAGTTTAATAATTTGAATATGGTGTTACACCACTAAACACAGACATATTCTAACCCTCTAAGAACAGCCCTAGATGGTATTTAAAAACTGATGTATCAATTGCAGTGTTGAAAAACTGATTCACTGTAGGAATGAATATTGTGTTAAACCAGACTTTAATGGATGACTAGGAAGCCTTTACTTTCCGAAGTCTCAGTGGTAGATGACCACCATGTGTTATCAAAGAAGTTCCAGAACTCAATCTTACAACTGTGTAGAAAGACAAAGTAAAGCATGATAAATACATATAAATACTCTTCATTTATAACTCACAGGGAAAAATAAAACTCCCATACAAGATATCAATAAGTGCTCAGTGTAACGAAACGTAACTTAACTGTTTGGCTCAAACTGCCAAATGAAACTAGAAATGAGAAAGCAATAGGCAATTTCATTCTTCCACAGTTGGAGGTGGGCAGGGGGGAATAATTTTAATGTAATACTAACCTATCATTGTAGTAACTGAAAAACTGGAATTGAGCAGAAAATCTAACTGTAAACAAGTTGAAGGGGTGGGGGCGGGAAAGCACAATACTTACCTGCGACTAGTTGTTTTCTTTTCTGTCTTAGTTTCTTCCTCTTGAAGTTGCTGTTTAGCATTTTCACTTGTATCGATTTTCAACTTCTTGGCAATGCGTTCTTTTATTTGAAATCTCTCATTGCTAGCAGCTTCACCTCCTACACTATCAGCATCTTCATCATGTTCTTCTTCCTCCTTTATTGATTTAAAATGACAAAACTTCTCCTTTAGCTTTTTTTTTTTTACTACAGAATGTTGAATATGGAAAGTTTTTCTTACAAAGATAACACCTTACAAAAAAAAAAAAATAAAAAGTACTTCATTTCAAAGCAAACTTTTCAAATAAATATCTCCTTATTTGCTTCAGAGGGAACAAAAAATTAGAAATATGATAATTAAATATTTTTTCATACACAAATTACATCTTTTTTTATATGGCTTAAAAAACTAAAACAGTCTATTCTAGACTGTAAACCCTTACAGGTCTGCAGAAGACCTCATAGCAATGTGGTATTAGTCTGGTCATTGTTCACGAATCCAAAACTTGATCAAGCCAATACATTAAACATTTCCTTCATTTTCCACATAAAAGAAAAACAAAACTTATTAAGAACTTCCTCCCACAGGGCTATACTACAGTCATGATGGGATGGAAGAGGTTTGCCCATCAGTCTCCGTAAGGGAATTTACAAATACCACRTTGATCAAAAGAGGCTGTGAAAATCTGTGGAATCAATCATCCTGACTTGCTACAGAGATAATATGCTTCCAGGCCTAGCAGAGGAAGACAAAAGGGGATAAACCACCTTGGTTCAAAGACATTTGGAGGGAGAAATAAGTCATTCCTCTCAGTAGTGAAGAAGAAGCCTGACTAGACCAAGGGATCTAAGTTTGACCACTTCCTTCCTTGAAGAAGGAAGCCTGCATGAATCTTAATGGAAGGATGCCACCTCAAAGACCAGATGACACATCTTTTTATATTTATTTTGGAGTGACAGTAATTAGCTAAAGAAAAAGCATAAGATGCTACATGATTGTAACTTTAACCTCACAGAGCGAAAGGACAGACTTAGAAATGGTATTCCAAAGGACTATACTGTCTTCCACAATCCAGAAGACTGCCAGGATGTCAGCACTTGGAGAGGAACACTCTAAAGAATGTACATGTCCTGGGTGTGACTGACAGGTAGGAGAATGAAGGAGACATGAAGACCATGTCCATAAACATGGAGGGGGAGTTGAGGGAGAAAAATAAAAGCAGCAAGAGGCATAACTTTGGGAATAGAAGAGAAGAATCAAGAGCTGGATTTCAGATGTTGTATTCAAGTCACTGTTTGGGAATCTTCAGACTACCATCTTAGATTTTAGATTTAGACAAGAGAAGACCAGTCAGGAATAAAAAAACGAAATCTGTGAATATTCAGCACAGTAAAATAGCTGAATATTTTGTCAATGAAATAACTGAAAGATTGTTGTGGAGGTTTTGTCTGTTCTTTTTAAATAGGGTAAAGAGAAAAGTGGAACAGGATCAGCATTTCACTTAATTTCCCAGAAAGTTATTGTTTGACAGAGGAGATAATGAAACTCTCCAAAGGATTTGCTTACTTGACAAATTATGAGGGAGATAGGATGACAACAGCCCTCAATGGCAGGGAGCAGAATCCAGAAAAGGAACGTGACAGGACTGTGTTCAACAGTCAAGGACAAAGACAGAATCCTGGTGGAGATTTGGCTAGGGCTTAGGTAAGAGCATTTCGACGAAACACGAAGAGTTGGATTGGAGAATTTCTAGAATAAAAATGGACAACTCTAGACAAATTGCAATTGCTAAGTAGTGAGCTAATGAAAAATCACAGAAATCTGAGTAACGGGAGGGAGGTTCCATGGATGGTATTTTAAAATGGGAGAGACAAAATGGTTCAACTTGTCCAACTCAGCTGAATCCCCTACTTCCCAAATCTTCCATTCCCCTCACTCTGCACAGGATTTCACCAGTTTTCTTCTAGAAAAACACTGACAAAATAGGATATAACCTTTCTCTTCAACCCCTTCCCTCCTGCAACTCTACTCTTTTCTCCTGCCCAGTCTCCTCCTTCAGTCCCTTTTCTGTCTCATTAATTCCATCTGATCTCGTATCTTTTAGACTCTCATTTTTCTGAAGTCTCATTACCAACTAATAGATTTAACAACATTTCCACCCAGAGTGGGCTACATGACAACTCAGGAGGGAAGTGGCTGTTCAGTTGGATGATGGTGTTCCCCTAGTGACACAGAAATGCAAAACTGCCTGCCTGGAAGCTGTACTAGTTTTTGCTGCTGTTGTTAGCTGGGTGGAGTTGCCCTATTCTTCTCTTTGCTCTGGAAATAAAAATGTAATGAGAGATTCTGTGTCAGAATGACTAATGGCTACTGTATGTAATATGATTTAGCCATTTGAGAAGATCATTGAATTGGTGGGCGGATATCAAGCTTTATCTATCCATAGTACTACATGAAGCTTACTGTTCAGTAACTAACTGACAAATAGGGAGAGGAAAACAAGTTGTGCAGAAAGGGGAAACGGAGGAATGTCACTGGTGGGGAAAAAAAATTTCAGTCTTGTGAACACATTTCATATAATGTTTTCATTAATGACTTACGCACAAAAAGAGGTTTAACAAATAGCGATGAGGTACTGTTAATACAAAGGATCCGACTCTCAAAGCATGAAACGTATGACCTTGAGGACTGCAGTAAGAGAAACAGGATGATATTTAATAGCATGAACAGCAAGGTCAGGTTAGGGAATAATAACGAGAGTTTCTCTTACATGCTAGGGACTTGTTATTTGGGGGAGGTAGGGAGATCTGAGGAATTACTTGCTCATACGATGGTGTCGTGGTTTAACCCCAGTCAGCAACCAAGCAGCACACAGCCGCTCACTCACCCTCCCCCTGACCCCGGTGGGATGGGGGAGAGAATCTGAAGAGCAAAATAAGAAAACTTGTGGGTTGAGATAAGAACAATTTAATAACTGAAATAAAAATTATATAATAATAAAAAATAAAAAATTGTAATGAAAAGGAAAAACAATAAAAGAGAGAGCAAGAGGAACAAAACCCAGGAAAAATAAGTGATGCAACCGCCCACCACCTGCCAACTGACGCCCAGCCAGTCCCCGAGCAGCGATCGCTGCCCCCCGGCCAACTCTCCCCAGTTTATATACTGAGCATGATGTCATATGGTATGGAATACCCCTTTGGCAAGTTTGGGTCAGCTGTGTTGGCTGTGCCCCCTCCCAGCTTCTTGTGCACCTGGCAGAGCATGGGAAGCTGAAAAGTCCTTGATTTAGTGTAAGGACTACTTAGCAACAGCTAAAACATCAGTGTGTTACGAACGTTATTCTCATACTAAATCCAAAACACAGCACTATTCCAGCTACTAGGAAGAAAATTAACTCTATCCCAGCCGAAACCAGAAGAGATGGCTATAAAACTACCAATGTGTTGCAGCCATGTAAATGCGAAAATGATCCTGTGATGCGTTAACTGAAATAAATCCAAGAGAGAGGATAAAATACTAGTGCCACTTTACAAGGCTCAGGTAACTGCTTGAAATGCTGGATTCTAGCTAAGATCTTTCAATGAAATGAAATCTAAGGAGAGCACCTGCAGGAAATAAAAAGCCTTCCTATTTCCTACTTCATGACATTATTATAACAACATTCAGATTAATTAGGCTGAAAAATAAAAATTTAAATAAATATACCTAACATGTCACTGTTCTATATTCCCCAAATCCAGTTCACTTAACAAAGGGCTATTTGAACATCTGAAGAATCATTAATTAAATACCATTCTCAGAACCCTTCTAACACTTAAATGCTCCTGCACAGCAGGAATTACAAAGAAGAGTCCAAGAACCTGAACTCATACTATGCTTTGTGGAAAAAACAACAGGAAACAGGGTAGAAGCAGGCTGTTTTCTTTTTTTTTAGGCACAAGAATGGGACAGATTGTGTCTTCACTTCCACAGTGCATCAAGTAACACTGCAGTATCTGTACATGGTGGATAGGTATGGAAAACAGTACTTTTCAGGATTCAGTCTGGGGAATGGGAGATTGCATCCCTAGTCAAATATTACATCCTTGTCTCCACAGCAACTCAAAGGGGTACCTGCATGACCTATGGCTGGAGGCAAAGACATACTTCAGCTAGCAATCTGACTCTGCACCATGTACGACAATCTCCTTGTAATTAAAATAGCTTCCATGTTTGGTTGAATGTTACTGCTTGGTTATTCAGTGACAGTCTTCATCAATACAATTTAAGTGATAAATATTCACTAAAATTTTGTCTCCTTGAAGAAATAGTTCCAACAGGACTCTCACTCATACACAGATTTCCCCTCAGACATTGGAGTTATATCATTACTCATGACAAGCTTAATTTTAACTTTTTTTTTTTTTTTTTTTTTTTTTTTTTTTTTTTATATTTTTTTTTTTTTTTTTTTTTTTTTTTTTTAGAGGAAATTTCAGGGCTTTTATTAATGGTTTGTCACTCTGTGGTACATAACCTCCCATATACCTAATCTACTGACTGAAATATCTGGTAAATAGTTTTTATAAAATGCAGTAGGTATGCAGCAGTAACTCTACCCTGCTGTGAATGTTCACAATGGCCAAACCTTAGAGCTCTGAAGAGCCTCCAGCCTTTTACTGGAAATCTGACTTGAGCTAGTTTTCAAAAACCTCTAAAGCAGCATTTGTTCCCCTAAGAAAATCTAATTCACACACAGTAAAAAACAAAGACTTATTTGTAAAAAAAAGTTACTTACCTCACTCAAATCCCTTTCTTCACTTGCTGCTTCACTAAAAGAAGAAAAATAATCATAAACACTTTGAAGTACCAGAGGAGATTTAAAATACTGTTTTAAAAAAACAGTTCTTAAATAAAAAATTTTGTTTGGTTAGCTACTTGAAAGTTTAGTCAACCTAGTCATTTATATCATCCTCACCTTCATAAAAGTATGAATTAATAGTATTTTGTACCATTTGACTGTCATAATCCTTTCTAATTAGAAATGTTTAAAAACATGGGATAAAACCACAGACTTTCATACAATGGATAAATTCTCCGAGAAGGACTTGGGGGTACTGGTGAATGAAAAGCTGGACAAAAGCCGACAATGTGCGCTTGCAGCCCAGAAGGCCAACCATATCCTGGGCTGCATCAAAAGAAGCGTGGCCAGCAGGTCGAGGGAGGTGATTCTGACCCTCTACTCTGCTCTGGTGAGACCCCACCTGGAGTACTGCGTCCAGCTCTGGGGTCCTCAGCACAGGAAAGACCTGTTGGAGTGGGTTCAGAGGAGAGCCACAAAAACGATCACAGTGCTGGAACACCTCTGCTATGAGGAAAGGCTGAGAGAGTTGGGGTTATTCAGCCTGGAGAAGCGAAGGCTCTGGGGAGACCTTACTACGGACTTTCAGTACTTAAAGGGGGCTTATAAAAAAGAGGGGGACAGACTTTTTAGTAGGGCCTGTTGTGACAGGACAAGGGGGAATGGCTTTAAACTAAAAGAAGGTAGATTCAGACTAGATATAAGGAAGAAATTTTTTACAATGAGGGTGGTGAAACACTGGAACAGGTTGCCCAGAGAGGTGGTAGGTGCCCTGTCCCTGGAAACATTCCAGGTCAGGTTGGACATGGCTCTGAGCAACCTGATCTAGTTGAAGAGGTCCCTGCTCATTGCAGGGGGGTTGGACTAGATGACCTTTAAAGGTCCCTTCCAACGCAAACTATTCTATGATTCTACGATAAGCAAATTCTTGGAGTTGATATATTTTCATGGAATTGTCTCAGCTCAATACTCAACTGTGGTTAAAAAAGCAAATCAGAAGTTAAGAAGTATTAAAAGGAAATAGAGAAGAAAACAGAGACCATCTTTATGCAAGCATACAGATTTATGATTGACCTCATTTTTAATATGTTGTTTAGATTTGAAAGAAAAAAAAACAAACAAAAAAACCCCAAAGATATTTTAGAACAGAACCAGGGTTGGGAAGAGCAACAAGAATAACCACAGGTACAGAACAACTTCTGTGTGAAGAAAAGTTGAGTAGGCTTTAAAAGTTTAGGCTAGAAAAGAGACGGCCTAAGAAGGGACTGTGGTAAAGAGAGGAATAAAGGGACTGACTGCTCACTGTCTCTTCCAGCATAAGAGTTAGAATTTATCAAATGACGCCAGCAGCAGCCAGGTTCAGAACAAAAAGGGGAGGTACTCCTTCCTGCAGCAGACAGGAGGGTGTGAAGGTAAACAATATTACAAGAGACTGAATAAATACTTTGACGAGAGCTCTATTAAGGATTACTAAATAGACGAACCACATCAAATTCTGACAGTCGCCTGAGCTGAAAGTAGATGGAGGCTGAGAGACTACTCAGGTAAACATTATGTTTGCCCTGCTTTTACTCTTTGTTGGGCATCCACTGATGGCCAATGTTGGTGACAGCATAGTGGGTTAGAGGAACATTTGGTCCAATCCAGTATTGCCATTCTTTATTTCTTAAAAAGTAACAGACAAACAATGATTATACGTGATGCTAATCACATCTAACATCCTGAAAGTAAATCTGTTCTGGAAATCGGAAATCACATATTAACCTTTTGACAGCAGGAACTGAGCTTAGATGTGGATCATCCTTCAGTAGATCATGACTACTTTTACTTTTTCCCTTCATGCTCTGTTAAAAAAAAAAAAAAAAGAAAAGAAAAAAGGTGTTATAAATTTCAGTGTTTGGGAGAATAAATGGTGAAAAAGGATAATGATAAGAAAAAGATAATTTGTTACTTCTTAGCTTTAATCTAACCAGTAAGCATAAATACTTTTACTAGCAGAAGAACAGAGAAGGTGTTCCAGAAAGTGGAGCATCAAACTGACCCCATGAATTTAAAAAGTATTTTTGCAATAGCAATGCACTTAATTTTAAAGGAAAGAGGGAAGAAAAAAAAAGAAAAAAAAAAGGGATTGTTTAGTCATCACAATCATTACACATCATAAAGATACACAGCCTAGCACGTATGTACTTGAGTGAATGAAGAGGTAAGAACCTGACTTTCCAATAATGGCATATGACAACTCAGAGAACTCCCATGTACAAAGCAGTACTTATCAATTGGTAGAACGCTAATTAGATCCCTAGGAAAAAAAGAAGAAATTAACAACCTGCAATACATCAACCTGCAATACATCATGCAGGAATCATCTACTGAAGCAAGCAGTCAAATAAATCTAACAACACATAAGATCTTCAGGCAGAAAGACCGCACTAAGAAAGCATTCCCCATGCTAATCCACAAAGTACACTTAAATTTCAGACTGAAATCAGACTGAATATCTCCGTTACAGAAACAGTCTATATTGTGACCTGAATGTCTCCGTTTCAGCTGCATTTTATAATACTTTCAGGAAGACAGCACTTGTGTGGATAATAAAATCTTACTCATTTAAACACGACTTCAATTTTTTATTATGTAGAAAAAAAGACTAACACATTCAGCAACATGAAAAATTATTTCCTTTAACAAGTAATTTATGTGTGTGTTCAGGAGCTAGTTGAAACATAAACCAAGYGCTTAGCACCTTTGTAAACTGCTCCAAACAAGTACAGACAATTACATGAGCAGTTTGGACACTGAAAGCTTCAGTTTAAACACTAATCAACAATCAGTGGGGGCCCCACTGTCAGGTCCCTGAGTGCACTAACAGCCTTAGTGGCCTTGACAAGTTCTACCTGGAGCTCCTCTGCCCATAAGCACCATTTCAGCTCAGGCCTGAGAATCCACTTGCTGCCTGAGCAGTGTCAGAGGTGTACCTGTGTCTAACCCCGTCTTCTGGATGGGCCTGTTTGACCCACATTGTAGACTTGTCTCCAGCCCTGTCTCCTGACCCATCACTTGCTGCCCCCGACTGGACTCTCTGGATGGGAACCTTGGTCTTGGTTGTTGCTTGCCATGTCCAGGACTGTTGATGGACCCTGTTACCAGCAACCAACTCCAGATCCTGTGGGATTGCGCCCTGTTGGTGAGCGCACTGCCTGTGCTGGAATCACTCTTCCCTCCTCGGTTGCCCTCCCTCATGCAGCCATTCTGCTCTTGCCACTCCTTGACACAAACTTCCCTAATCCTGTGATCTCTGCCTTCTATAACCTCCTGGGGTACACAAATTTTCTTTCTAAGATTCATACTTTCTATAATATAACCATTTAGAGACTCTCCTGATACAGAAGACACAATTTGACCCGTAACATTTAAAAGAAACCAATGGCCCTAATCCCTTGTTTAATTTCTTCTTGAAAGTATTTCTACTTCTCACTTTAATCATGTTCTGTGGCATAAATGTTCACAACTTAAATTCCAAGAGGGAAAAATACTTTTTCTTTGAATATTTGTTTACTCATTTATCTTTGTGTCTCAATTTTCACATTGTAAGAAATAGGGAATAATCATTCTCATCTTTCCCACCCTCTCTCCTTTTTTTTTTTTTTTAAATTTTAAAGTTACCATGATCCATATCCCCAGTTATCCTTCTTGCCCTTCTTTGTACAGTCTCAGGAACAAGAGTCTGGTGATGCACTGCAGCAAAGGCAAAACATATTCTCTCACTTAGACTAAGTGTAATCCAGCCTGAACAAGTCCAGAGTAGAAAATTGTTCATAATGGGGAAGATGGAGAAAAGACTTGGGGAGACATTCTTAAATTCAGTACTTACTTAGTTAATAGGATGTGACTAAGACAAGAATTCTTATTTTTCACATGTAATCATGAAACCATTAAATACCGTAGAAATTTCATCCTGATACATGGTGTTTTCATTTATTCTTTAGATAATTTTAGCCTTATCTTCACTGCACTAAAAATTAATAGAAAATGTTCCCTTTTCCCAGATCTGTTAGAGTATTCCTCAGCTACTTGCAGACTTTCCTCTCAACCTCAGTCCTTAAAAGTATACCCTTCTTATGTTGAAACAAGCAAGACTTACTGCATCTAGCAACCAAAAAAAGTTCACAGAAGGATTCTGAATTTGTAGATGTCAAAGAATCCCATTATTAACTTTGACCTTCAATTTTTCTTACCGAAAACAGAGAATGAAAGCTGATGCTTCATCTATCAAGATTAAGAGAATGTCCAGAACTACAGAGATACTGATCTAGACCTATTAGAAACAAGCAATGACGTTTGGAAAAAAAGGTTTCATTCTGTTGTAAAGAATGAATAGAATTTCTTCATAAACAGTTGATTTGGTTATTTTCCCAGCTATAGCTAGTCCAGAATTTAGTCAGGACAAATATGAGGATGAGATTTTTAAGGCTGAGTTGAAGACAGCATGACAATACTGAAACTGGGCTTGTCATGAAAGAGGTGTTCTATTTAGATTATTTTAAACTGAAAAGCAAGTATTTGACATGAAAGGGAAGAACATCAAAGCAACCGAGTTAAATGCAATATTAAAACCCAGACATATACTAAGAGCAGAACTGCAGATGAGCATGAGCAGAACTGCAGATGAGCATGTTAAGGTAAACAAGTATAGTTAGTCTGACTGGTAAGTTGAAACAAGAAAGAAAAATAGTTAAAACTACTGTTGTGATAAACCTCTGCTATCACCCTGACTGATACCATCTCACTGTAATATTGTCCATCATTATTTACTATTGTCTTTTGTATTTGAACTAAATCTTGAGGACTGAGGACCATTTTTTCACTTATGTGGTACAGGACTCAGCACCATGTAGTCTGATCACTAACTGAAGCAGGTAGGTACCCGAACCATACAAATAAGTAAGAAAGCCTAGGGATCTAGAGAAATAATTTGGTCAGCAGTAGAAATGAGAATGACAACTTTTTACAGAAATTTTAAACTAACCTTATTTAAGTGGCGAAGTCAGATAAGGAAATGTTAGATCAAAGACTACCTATGCAACCCTAGTTCTGTGAATGTGGACAATTAACAATAGTGCGATATTTAATCATGATAACGCACTATTTTCCCCACAACAACCCCACTTCATTTTGCACAAATAATGAATATACATAAGAAAATGGAGCTAAGAATGCACTGGCAATGAACACGTTGATCTACTTAAAACCTCAGGTATTTTACCATCAAATCACACTCTTACAATTAAGGAGCTAAGAATAATAAAGTACCTATCACCTCCACTAATTTTAAACAGCAGACATAGATCTAAACTATGAAGTATGAAACTTTATGTTTATGGAAATGTAAAAATATCACGCAGTTAACTGAAGGCACCTTCAAAGTTAGAAAAGTTAAAAACCTGTTTTTTCAACATGTTAAAATAGTAGAATCATAAGAACTGAAGTAATTTCTAGTATTTCTGTTCAAAACTCAAACATAAGAACAAGATTAAGAACTTTAAAGCTTTTCACAAACATGCAAAAAAGGTAATTTTAAGTTGAAAAGAAAAATGGGGATGATTTGGTACAGTACCTGACTGACTCTATTGACTTCCTCCTCTTCTTCTTCAGCTTCTTCCCCAAAGGAAAGCAGGTTAAAATTTCTTTAAAAGAGAAAACACATTTTCTAGTAAAACTTTAAATACTGTCTTATTAACATTCCATAAACTTTAAACATATTACTTTCATATTGTATGCAATTTTTTTAAAAAACTTTTTGTCCTGTGAAATGTACCAATTTCAAAGAACTACATGTTGTTTTGCAACAAACCATGAATATTTAGAGAAGCATGTTCTATTCTATTCCTGAGACAAAACAATCAGGATAGCTAAGCATCACTTAGAAAATGGTAAGACAGAATTTGAGAAATTCTGCCTTGACTAACTTTCACAGACTCTTAAATGCTGACAGCTCTGAAAACAGAGCAGTTACATTTTTTTCAATTTTTTTTTTCCAGCAGAGCAACATTCAAGTACCAAACACAAAATTTGCAAGATATGACAGCTCAGAAAGGCAACAAATGCACACGCATTCACAGAATGTAATTAAAAGAAATAATGATCTTTACATTTTTTTCCCAAAATTAGTTGTTTACACTATGTTGGAACCAGTCAGTCGCAACATGTTGTATTTCTGTCCAACAGAACTGACAGCATACACACACTTTAGATTTCCTATTACTTTTCATTGCATGTTTACAACTACCAAATTTCATTCACAGAAACTGAAATTTCCCATGTCAAAATGCCTTCCTTTTGCTAAGTATTTTAGCAGGAGAGAAATGGTAGCTGATAAAATAAGTTCAAAAACCTCAAACAACTGAGCTATGACCTAGTCACTAGTACGTATTAACTTCAGTGACACCTCAGTCACAAAAGAATGCACATTCTTGCCCATGGGAAAGACTTAAGCTACCTTTTACCTCTCTTTTGCAACAAACTATCAACATGCATGAAACAGGTACAGCTCAGGTGATGCACAGTAATCACTTCAGTCAGAGCAACTAGATTTGCATGATGTCTCAGAAACAGGGGAGTAGGTTTTGCTAAGATTAGAGAACGTTCCTCTGTGCATTTTAGTAAAGCCTTGTGTTTCAAAAGCAGAAATAGAAAATTACCAAGCTGCAAATTAAAGGTGAAAGAAAATTAACCACCACTTATGTTGCATATATTTACTTTGTGCCTTTTACTTTGGACTTTTTGGTTTCTTCTTCTGGTTTGTCCTTCTTCAGCTTTCTATTCGGTCTTGGAACAATGTCATCAAAAGGATTAAACAAAACCTGTTAAAAATGTAATATTTTAGACACATCTTCAATACATATTTTGTTATAATTAAATGATTCAATATTTTAAAACAATATATAAAAGGACATGCCAAGTTTTCATACTAGAACACAGTTTTCTGAACACTTTGAACAAAAGAATTCTAAAATTTCAGATTTCAAACCAGAACATACTCACCTCACTACTTCTTATTTTGTGTGGACTGAGAGGTCTCTCTTCCTTGTCAACTTCTACTTCAGCCAGGCGCAGCATGTTATATATTGTATCCCCTGTAACCTGCCAAATTTATAAAAAAGGTTTGAAAGTCCTTCCCTATAATTTTTGTTAATTATTCTGCAAAATGCAAGGCAATTATTATGTAAAGAATTTTGAAAAATACAAATGATATAGGAAATACTGTAAGCATGTAAGACTTCTAAAAGACAGCAAGTACAATGTACAAAGGTTTGGTTTTTTTAAATTTAACAGCAAAAGTTGAAGGAATACAGGCAGCTAAACCTGCATTTTTGAGAGCGTATGCAGGGGAAGATACCAAATTCTTACTGTGAGCTGTGAAACAGGAAAATAAAAGACACTGTGAAACAAAAAAATAGCTGGTTTATTTTCTTTCAAGTAAATCATGAGAGTGGTAAATTCATCTTACGTTTTTCATTTTCCTGATTCTTCATGGGTAATTAAAATTTACAAACAGAATTTTCTAAAATGTCACTAGTATTAGATGAACTGATTAATAAGACAGAGCCATAATAATACTAGTAAGATTATTCAAAGGAAGCACAACACGAAAATATAATTTAGAAAAATAAAAACAGCAAAGTAGGTAATTATGGGAACAACCCATAGAAACATTTCTACCAGACACGGGAAAAAAAGAGAATGGAGACAGCTTAGAAAGCAGTGAAATATATTTCAAATGTATSTAGCAGCAAACAACACTCAAATAGCCTTTGAATACAGAGAAACTTAAAGTAGCTTCTGTCAAACTAGTCTGTGTAGCAGACCTTTCCAAAGATTGTGTGCTTGTTATTAAGTTCATCTGCACGACCCAACGTAAAGAAAAATTGACTCCCGTTATCATGGGGCCCAGCATTTGCCATAGCAACAAGTCCTCTTCGATTAAATCGCAATCGTGAGTGGAACTCATCCTGGCAAAGACAGAAGAGAAAAGAACACGATTAAGTATATAACTATTTTTTTCTAATTCTTAAGCTATGGCTTATTTACATCAATAAGCACACACAGAAAATATGCTGTTAATTTTCTTTTAAATTCAGACAGTAATAAAACCAAAGTCTTTTGAAACTTAATGCCACAATTGTATTTAAAAGCTTCTGTTTTCAGCAGAAAAGATTATTTTTAGCCGAAGTTTTTTCTTCTTAGTGCCTATAATAATACAAAAGTGAACAATCTTCTTTCAAAAGAAACCATAAACACATAACCAACAAACACCAAAAGAAAAAAAAATTAGAAACTAGTATATTAATAATAGAAAGAGACATGATTTAATAAAAACTTTAAGTTCTAAACTGGCTGGATGGCCGGGCCCAGAGGGTTGTGGTGAATGGAGTTAAATCCAGTTGGCGGCTGGTCACAAGCGGTATTCCCCAGGGCTTAGTTTTGGGGCCGGTCTTGTTCAATACCTTTATCAATGATCTGGATGAGGAGATTGAGTGCTCCCTCAGTAAGTTTGCAGACGACACCAAGTTGGGCGGGTGTGTTGATGAGCTCAAGGGTAGGAAGGCTCTGCAGAGGGACCTGGACAGGCTGGATCGATGGGCTGAGGCCAACTGTATGAGGTTCAACAAGGCCAAGTGCCGGGTCCTGCACTTTGGCCACAACAACCCCATGCAACGCTACAGGCTTGGGAAAGAGTGGCTGGAAAGCTGCCTGGCAGAAAAGGACCTGGGGGTGCTGGTTGACGGCCGGCTGAAGATGAGCCAACAATGTGCCCAGGTGACCAAGAAGGACAACGGCATCCTGGCCTGTATCAGAAATAGTGTGGCCAGCAGGAGTAGGGAAGTAATCATGCCCCTGTACTTAGCACTGGAGAGGCCCCACTTCGAATACTGTGTTCAGTTTTGGGCCCCTCACTACAAGAAGGACATTGAGGTGCTGGAGCGTGTCCAGAGAAGGGCAACGAAGCTGGTGAAGGGTCTGGAGAACAAGTCTTATGAGGAGCGGCTGAGGGAATGGGGACTGTTTAGCCTGGAGAAGAGGAGGCTCAGGGGAGACCTTATCGCCCTCTACAACTACCTGAAAGGAGGTTGTAGTGAGGTGGGTGTCAGTCTCTTCTGCCAAGCAACTAGCGATAGGACGAGAGGAAATGGCCTCAAGTTGTGCCAGGGGAGGTTTAGATTGGACATTAGGAAAAATTTCTTTACTGAAAGAGTGGTTAAACATTGGACCAGGCTGCCCAGGGAAGTGGTTGAGTCACCATCCCTGGAAGTATTTAAAAGACGTGTAGATGAGGTGCTTAGGGACATGGTTTAGTGGGCATGGTGGTGTTGGGTTGACGGTTGGACTCGATGATCTTAGAGGTCTTTTCCAACCTTAATGATTCTATGATGCTATCTTGTTAACTTTCTCTTTTTCCAATCATTACCAATTGTTACTCATTATTTCTGTTGGAATTTATTATCCCCCCAATATTAAAAAAATCCAAAGCATTTCTAAAAGTAACTGCATTTCATGCATTTCTTGTAAAACTATCATTCTTGTTAACCACTGTATTTAGGGTGAAAATCCTAATTTGGGTAAAATAACTGGAGGCTCAATAACAGGTTGTAATGGTACAATATTGCAAAAATCCATAGGAAGAACATTTTCAGGACCATAAATAGACAGAATAGGACTACTTTCAATGCAAAGTTAAAGCAACAAGTAGTGTATTAATACCATGGTAGTATCACAATTCTAAACACTGCAATATTGAGATACCACTAATTTTAAGCAGTGATGCTACTACAATATTGGTAATATTTGTTTTATTCTCTGCTCAGGTACCAATCCCTTCCACAAACTTCACGTTCATGTTATAAGTATGAGTCTACTCTAGCAGTAGGGAGATGGCCCAAAGACAGGCTATGCAGCTTCAGTCACGAGTTGAACAGGCCTGCCCCATCTGAAATAAAACAATCACACAGAACAGAACACAACTGCTGTGCATGTGTAGCTTCAATCAGGATCTGAGCCTCCTGGTAAAGAGATGAGCCATGCTGGTATCAATAATACCTATAAACGCATATACAACATTCAGAGACTTTTGCTAAATGAGATACAATGTGCATAAACAATGTACATTTCTGCATCTGAGTTTGCCACATATCAACACCTACTCTTCACTCTTCCCCCTCCTTATTTTTCCTTGTGAAGTTCATGCCAGTAAGGTTATACAATTATCATAATATCAGAACAGCTAGATTTARGAACTTTCAATTCAAAAAGGCATATTCAAAAATACT
This sequence comes from Phoebastria nigripes, assembly GCA_035582835.1. Taxonomy (NCBI): domain Eukaryota; kingdom Metazoa; phylum Chordata; class Aves; order Procellariiformes; family Diomedeidae; genus Phoebastria; species Phoebastria nigripes. The sequence continues at coordinate 108,043 of JAYKAV010003074.1, read as the reverse complement.
GAAGCAACATGTGAAGCAATTACTGTACATGTATAACATTTCATTTCTAATATAAGGTTTGTTTTCTCACAACCTAACACAGTAGGATGAACAACTGATAGAGAATAACCAAAACTTAATGCATAAGGTATACAGATATGTACCTTGAAGGGAGCTCCATAGATTGAATCTCCACCTGATCCAGTACCAGTGGGATCACCTCCCTGCACTATAAAGCCAGGTACTACTCTGTGAAATATTGTGTTATTGTAATACTCTAAAAGAAAAAGAAGAGGATATTAAATACATGTAAGTGGTCTCAAAATCAAACTTTCATATAGATTATGCAGAGATGTCCAGAGACTGAAGTTCCAGAAAGCAAGTACTGTAACTGGATTCTGCTATTTCCACTGGCTTCCCTCCTCTTCCACTGTCTTGCTCAGTGTAACTGTATCTCAGCTACAAAGTATTGCTGATGACATTTATGAAAAAAAAGTGGTGTCGTGTTTCTGTTGCAAAAGACACTGCACATCACCAACAAGATGGTATTGATGAAATATTTTCTTTTCAGCTTTTAAGTTTTATCATTGGAATGATACTACCAATGTACATCAATTTAAAAGGAGAGCTGAAACTACTATGCTCTGTCCCACTCAATATCTCACATACATTGTTAGCCATATCCATACACCAAATGATTAGCATTTTCACTCACCAGCATGGAACACAGGTGTCACCCCTTTCGCCATCTACACTGTACCCAAACTGATCATTTTCACAGAATGAAATATGTGGTATATTTTGCTCCCCAAGTTATCTTCTTTTATCTATCTAGCAGATAAGGGTCATGAGATATAAGAAAACAAGAGGAATGAAAACTTAACTTTACTTGACATATATTTCAGGTTGATTTTTTTTTTAAATAAATAAAAATAAATCTGCAGCATGCTGCAAGACAAAGCCAGATCTGCAAATGTTGCAGGATAGCTATATGCTAGGATACTCACAAGAGAAATACTCAGATTTGTTATACAAAGCATAGGATCCTACACAGCAGTCAGACAAATTCAGAAAGAAAATAAAGCCCAGTTCTTTAACATTGAGGATAACTGAACTCTTAGGACTTACCAAGAGCTAAGAAATTGATTTACCATCGCAAAAAATCTCCACATCTCCACATTATGTGTAAGAACACAGAACAGGCTTGAATCCATGCTGGAGGCACAAATCCTAGACTGCTATTTTTCCTTAACAGAGGATGGCTAAAGGAACTCTTAACCACTCTATAAATGCATATATAAGATAACAGCAGCAGCTAGAAAACACATAAAGGCACCAGGTCCTTCACAAATTCTTGTTACACTTTTCCCAATAGGGAGCTTCTCATTCTCGTACCCACTACTTCAGTGAAGAGCATTACAGAGCTTCCATCAACAAAAAACTACAGCAAATGAAACATTAGAAGCACTCATGAGAAAAACGAAAAGGTAGTAAAGATAGTGATACAGAAATGAGAATTTTGGTGTCCCATATTGCATCACTGCCGTATCATACACACATTAAAGAAGTAGTTATACTTTGTAGAGACTTGCTGAAAATAAGCCTTCCCAACCCTCTGACATACAATTTTTCAGTAATACTACGTCATCTGCTACATTTGAGAAAACCATCTAAAATTTTTTTTTTTTTTCCACCAGGTTCCTTAATAACCTTGAAAAACATTGTCTGAGTGTTAGTTAATATTTTCTAAATACAAATAAATTCATTAACATATTAAAGTTAAAACATAGTTATGACCTCTACTTTACAAAAAAGGCATTGCATAGGAAGATTGCATAGGAAATAATTTCAATAACTCCTATCCCATTCAGTCATTACCTTCCATACAAAGCTGGATGAAATTTCGACATGCTTTTGGTGCTTCTTTTGACCATAATTCTATATCTATATCTCCTGCTGTTGTTCTCAGCAAAACCTATAAAAATATAGATAAATACAGCATTAGTTTTATTGTAACTTAGTCACTGATCAAAGAATATCATTGCTGAGTTAAAAAAACACTTCTGAATTCATTATATTAGTAACAGTAGTAGACATTCAAATGTGCCAGGAAGCTACTGTTAGTTCTAGATAGTATTGCCAGAAATTAAGATACAGTTTTGAACCTACATGTATAATAAGGCTTCAAGGCCAATGACCTGGTACCTGACGCATGATAGAAACTTAGATACCCTTTATCACTTCCATAATGAAACAACGTGGAAAAAAAAATAATTATGCCATAAATCTCCAAAGGCATATACCTCTCTTACAAATAATATCATTAAATTCAGTGGGAGATCATAATAAAATTAAGAACCTAAGATACAGTCAAGAGTAGAGGAAATGAAGTGAAACGCTTCGAGGACTGTTCTGTGTCATATATCCACGCAGCACATGTCATGCTTTGACTCAGATAATGTCTTTAAGTGCTATAACACCTCAAACTAACTTTAACCAAACCAGCACAACAAGGAAACCACCACTACACACACACAGCGCATATCCTTCTCACCTGTTCCCCGCCCCGCAACACACCATTTCTTCGCACCCCCCCATTCAAAAGCAACCGCAGTGCACAATCCCCCCACGCAGAGCGCGCAACCCTCTCCCCCGAATACCCCCGCACGCACGTAGCGCAGCCTCCTCAGTCGCGCTCCCCACGCACAGCGCGCACCCCCCTCACCTGCAAAGCCCCCACGGAGCAGAGAGCTTCCTCACCCGCACGCCCCCGAGGAGCGCACACCCCCCTCAGCAGCAGCTCCCCGCCCGCACACGACGCGCTGCCCCCTCACCTACGCTGCAGTACAGCTCCCCTCCACCCGACGGCCGGGCCTGGCCTGGCCTGGCCTGCCCCTCGCCCACCGCAGCCCCTGCCCTCGGTGAGCCTCACCTTGCCGTTGGTGGGGGGCTCCTGGATGTAGATGTTGCTCATGGTCAGGAAAGGAGCGTGCCGGCAGGCGACCAACTGCCCGCGCTCGACGCTCGGCTACGCTTCGCCCCCAACGCTTCCTACCACCCCGAACCTCCCGCCATCTTGGGCGCCTCTACGCAGCCCAGGGAGGTGGGGAGGAGGTTGCCCAAGCCAGGAGGAAGGACGAAGGGATGAGTCCCCAGTCGGACTCTCTACGGGAGTCACTGAAGAAGGAAATCCTTTCGTAAAGACCTGGAGGCTTCTCCAGACGCCCGCAGTCCCTCCCCGTGGCTCCCGCCCGGTACTGAGGTCCCCCGTCCTCCCTGTGAGTGGCACGGTCCGAGAGTGCGGCGGGCAAAGCCTTCCGGCGGGGAGAGGCGCCGCTGCAGGCCAGGGCCGGGCCGGCGAGGACCGTGGCGGGAGGCGCCATGGCTCTGCCGGGTAAGGGGCTCCCAGCCGGGTCTGCGGGGAGAGAAGGGGCAATAGCCCGCTGGCCCCAGGGCCGGCATGTTGGGAAGGGGAAATAAGCGGCGGGTTGATGGAAAATCACGCGGGGAGGGCGCACGACCGCGCATCGCAGTGGGAAGTGTGAGGCGGGGAGGGCGGCGGGGTGGCGAATCTCCCTAAGGCCGCGGCGGCTGCCGGTGGGAAAAGTTGCTCTGGTCTGTACAGCCGGTTTTCTAAACCAGCTGGCGTTGGGGCAGCGGGAGGGAGGGAGATGGCCGGGGGAGGGCGGGGCGGGGGTCAGGCCAGCCGTTGATGAGCGCAGCCGTGCAGTCGCTTCCGTCTAGGCCTGCGGGGCCTCTGCCCAGCATTTCGGATAAGTGATGACCAAGTGCTACGTTCCTGTCGTCTATTAGTATAAGCCACCTTCTTTAAAGTTAGATCCAGAGAATGGTTGTTGTCAGACTTGGTTTTCCCCCTCGTCCTTTGTTCTGGGTTAACGTTTGTGTCCCACTAGATTATTGTTTAAATAGACCTGTTGAGAATGATGGTGAGACGGGACAGGCAGAAACGCTTGCGCTATTTGGTAGGTATTTAGATCTATGTTAGCCAAACATATAGCTGTCACTTCGTAGTTTTTTCTTGATCCTGAGACATGAGGAGTGTTTGCTTGGAGAACAGCTGAACGAGCCTGAGCTTTGGTAAGCTTGTTCTCTAAAGAAAAGAGAAGACCTGAATAAGCTTGCTCCCATTCTAGAAGGGGTTCTTGAGGAAGACATCTCATGTTTGTGTTCAAAGGTTTCCAAAGCTTTTTTTGCAACATTGTGCTCCACTGAATGAGTSAGGTCCTTAGTAATGGTTGCTGCTGTGTCGGTTGTTTTCATGAGAATTAACACCTGGGAAGAAGGGAGTGAGAAAAGGAAGCTTCTAGTAATTTGTTTGCTTTTAATAATCTAAAACTTAATCTAGTCTAAAACCCTGCTTTTAGCGTTATTATTTAAAGCCAAAAATAAAAATAAAATTTCAGTCTCAGGAGTTTGGTGGGAGTATTTTGTGACAATATTCTTGTCATCCACTGGGTGTTTCTATTGGAAATCCTGACAAATGGCACCTGCACATATTATGGGAGATTCTGTAGCGTGTCCATGACTATATTGACCTCCCTTGCATGGAATACCAGATCTTTCTTTACATACAGGTCAGTTACGCAGTAGGGCTGAAGTTTACTGAATATTTCAGAAAGCTGAGACAAAGTAGGTAGCTTGAGTGATCTTGCTTTCTAGTCCCAAGGTGTAGTGAACACGCAGATGCTGTTTTGAGTATTTCTTTGACATGACATTGCAAGGTACAGGTATACTTTTGTTCCTTGCTTCTTGACACTTTCTTCCATGTTCCCTACCTCCTTACCTCTCGTGGGTTTCCCTCAAAAGACAGTCGTAAAACAGGCACCTGAACACTGCTGAGTTTATAGACCTCGAAGGGGATATGTAATACTAAGGTTTTGGGATCTGCAGAAAACCATGTGTCATAATGGAATGTATGTATCTTTATTGCTTAGCTTTCCAGTACTCTTCAGGGAATAGACCAGTGGGTTGTCCAAGTTTCCAAGTTAGTTTTACAACCTGGGGTTTGAAGGTTTCTCTGTTATTTTGAGTAGAATTTTCTAAAGACAGTGCTTGTCTCAGTAAATCAAAGTTTAAATTCATGGAGCTGATGTACCCCCTTTCTGGTTCTCTAATTTCTGTCATGGATTTCTTGTTATGTTTGCCTAATTATTTATTTAAATAAATGACCTCGTTATTGAGAAAACTGTATATAACTGTTTAAGTTGCTGTTTTTTTCATACTCTATTCAGTTAGAAGATAGAAGGGCACCCTTTGATTTTGGAAATTCAGTTGTGACTTTCATTATGAATAGGCTCAGATGATTAAAAATAAGACTTATCTATTTTGGGGGGGCAGGTCTTGGGGGTTTCTCTTCTTCTGAGTCATGACCTACTATGTCTATTTAACTTAACTGTGGGCTCAGATGAGAAAATCACACACTTTCTGTACCTAAAATTTGCACTGTTCTGGACCTCCTTCCTGCATAGCATCTACGGACTTTTCTTTACTCTCTTCACTTCATTCCACATTTGCTTTCTTGTACCCATTAATTCTTTGTATTTCCTGCCATGTTGGCTGGATTCAGAATCATTTAGCAATTTGTTTAGGTTTGTTTTTTTTTTTTT